>JBCNYG010000013.1:15932495-15942638 GCA_039654305.1 Porochilus rendahli | reverse complement strand
GAGGTTATATGTTTCTCTCTCTCTCTCTCTCTCTCTCTCTCTCTCTCTCTCTCTGTCTCTCTCTCTCTCTCTCACTCACACACACACTGAAAGTAAATACATTCGCTTTTAGTTCTTTGTCTGTTTCTTTGCTCAGTTTTTCCAGCCATTTCATCAGAGGACAGCATGTGAGAGAGGAGCACCAGCTCGAAGACATTTCTTTTCGTAAACTCATTCAGGAGTTTAAAAATGGATGATGCCACAATATACTAGTGCTTAGAAAAGTCAGTAAATAACAGCCGATATTTAAACAAATGCTCTCAGTGTCATAATTCCAATTCTTTAAAAGGTAATACCTAACAGCTCTTTTGCCAAACTGTTCAGGCTGTTAATGGGTTTTAAAAGGATTTGTAAGACCTTTCAACCAGGTGGTGAGGCATAACTTATCACTGTACAATGATATTTGGTTGCTGTTTCTGCATTCATGCTTTATTAGTCAAGCAAAAATACCTGTGCTGGATTCTGCAATTCATGCAGATCTATGATGTCAAGAGCATTTTGTTTTCTGGTGAATTTAACAGGATATGTCACACTTATATTCCACAAATAAATGTCTCATTTTTCTTTGCGCCTACATTAGGTACAACATAAGGAACATAATAGTGTTATACGCTGTATATAGTATTCTACATGCAATATACAAAAACATAATCTGATTTCAGACATAGAAATTCTGCGCTGCAATTAAAGAAAACCAAAATAATACAGTACCATGCACATTTTAATTTCATTGGTATGATTGATCTTTAAATGTCATAATGGCAAAGCATTATGGGTATTTGTGTGCTTATTAATCACTGGCTGAGACTGACAGGACTCCAATATCCAGAGTGAGAGCCAGCAAAAAAAAAACACTGGCATCCTGGCATATGGTGTAGGGTTAGGTGATAAACTTTCAACAGGCCTCCCACTCTGCTTCAACATGGTTGGTACAGTTTCACACGGACAGCCTTCTTCTGACCTAACACATACATTTATCTTCAATTTTTCAGTAGCCATCAAGTTGAGCGCTTGGAGACTGCATACTGCACACTTCCACAGTGACCATTTTTATAGTAAATTATTAAGTAAGGGCCTGATATGTTCAAACATCCTTTACTTTCTTGCAGCTGAACAGTGTAGGGTGAAGCACTCTACAATTAGCTCCTGGTACAGCATTAAGAAACAGCTACTGCGAGCCGCAGATGGAATTAATCATTTACCCACGTACACGGGACTATGAGAGCAAAATTGCAAGGTTATTATTTCTCTAATTCCTTTTTTCCATGTCATACCCAGATATTTATAGGAAGAGCAAAAATAAAAACAAGACATGAGCCCTGGCAGCATGCGGTTTAAAAATAACTACGATTTTTTTTCACAGGATAGAATAGAACAGGGCGGGAGTTATTTATAGCTCATCTTGTTTTTCCATTATTAAGGTTTGGATTAGGGCTGGGGGGAAGTGATCTTTAAAAAACTCAACATTTTCAGTCTATTTTTAGGAAATTTCCTATTCATAAATTCTTGATTAAACCATTTTTTTCACACCACTATGTTCTAGGCATATCAGCAACATATGTTTGCATTAAAACACTCGTTTATATTCATTAGTGGTTTTAATTACAACAGTTTTTCTTGCACAACAGGGGATTAAACAACCCCCACCCACCCCCCAAAGGAAAAAAAAATCATATCCATGTTAAAATGAACAAAAATATTTATTTAAACTGAGCACCAAGCAACAAAAAGTGAATTCAACATAAAACCTGAGAAAAATGTTTTCTTCAAAACAAGATAAATTAAGCTGAAACATGTGGCCATATTAGACAACAGTCATCACGGGGCATCTTTTAACAATGTTTGTCTTAAACAACCGTTCGGAATAGCATTTACCATGAGCTGAAAACACTATTAAGCAGAACCCCTAATGTCAGAATCCTATTGCCGACATAGACAGAGATGATCATTTTGCCACCTCAAACATGACAGTTTTGTATAAGGCTCGATGCAGTCCACTGCTTCAGCTGCAGTAAACATGTATGTGGAGCATATCCCTTAATGAAATGACAATCCCGCTGTAGGTTTTTTTAAACATTTAGGCAAATAAAGGCCATATATTTGTGTACAAACACACATTTCTGTAAAGATTGGTCCACAAATAATTTTTTTGCTTTGTCTTGCTTGAGGAAGCTGCTGCAGAGATTTATGAATGGTCCTCAATACCACACCGTATTGTTAGACACCCTACTGAGAAAGCATTTCCCAATTTTGAGTGCACCCAGACTGTATGTGACGTATACGAGTGGAAGAGAGCAAGAGAGTGAGAAAAGCAAAATGTCAAAATGCGTCACATGTCAGTGGCTTTACTAAATCATGTGACAGTTTGTATTCAACGTTCACGAAAGTCATTTAACACACTGCGCACAGAACTGATGATACATTTAGTTTATTCAACCACCAACTCACTGCAATCAAATAGTCTTTCAAACTAGCTGTCTTCAATGTATTTCAGCTGTGGGTAGATAACGCTTTCCACAATACAGCGTCAGAATCAGTGTTGAACCAATCTGAGCCGACCTCCTTCTCCATATCAGGTTCAAAGTCTGTTCAATACAGGGGGTTCTAAAACCTGTTCCCCACAGTGTCTTGGCATGAGTGAATCTGCTAAACTGATCTTGCATTTGTAGTGCGGACAGAAGAAAAAACTACAAGTGAACCTTCTGAGTACAAGCATGCACAAAACGTAAACATGCGGAACGGTTTATCAGTCTGTATTGTCTAGGTAAAAGCCACGATAAATCATGTGGTCAAAGTGCACTCGCTTCAGAGATCTTCGTGACAAATCCATCTTGCCAGGTGACAGAAATAGAACTTCATCTGCCCTGGTGTACAGTTGAACAGATCATATTGTAGGCTGCTGAGGTATGACATCTTAGTCGGAGTAGATCTGATGAATTGTGATGGCCATATTTGGCCTCCTATTAGATCCAATAGGCTAGAGTTCTTCTAGAGCAGATTACTGGTTATTAGTGTTTAGATTTAATCTTCAATGAAGGCGAGAGCTACGTGTGGGTTTGGTGTTCAGGTGAACACATATTTTTGGTGATGGTGATGATGGTTTTTTTCTCCTTTCGAATTCGGCTGCTTTGCACATTTTGCAGTCTTGCTTTTCCCTTCTGGGGTTTTCTCATATATTCAACACAACTGACCAGTAACATGTAGAAAACACATCTTTTAACTTGATCTAAACTAAGACAGGAACGCCAGCCATCATTGCTATGATGCCTTCCCATAAATGCACAGTTTTGCAGGTGTTTGTCTTGAGTTGAGATTTAGTAGTTTGGACACACCAATTTTACACGCGCTCTTGGAATCGATTCTGTTAATTCAGATCTGGAGGAAAACAAGTCCTAGGATAATCTTGGCAATAACCTATCTCTCCAGAACGTGTGAACAGGGCCTGAGATCTGATGAAGCTGTTACAGCTGTGAATCATACAGTTTCTTCGTAGTGATTTTCCCTGCGTTCTGTCACAAAACTGCAAAAACAACTAAAGTACTGTGTTTACCATAATATATTGCTAATTAAAAACTACTGGACTTCAATGGGCTTCTAGGCAGCACACTTTCACTGTGCTACTTTCACTTATTCTTTGTGGATATGCAACGTGGCATGTGACAGGGTTCCATGAGTGACAGAGAAAGTTGGCGAGTAGCCCTGCCATCAAAGGTGTTTTGTGCATGACTCAGTGAATGACAGTTGCTTGGAATGAAAGCACCTAGCAGTGAAAATCTTATGTCTCCTTGCACCGTAGCATACATCAGAGGCATCATGCTCAGCTACTATGTGGTAAAGCTGAATGACTGCAAGTTTGTGGCTCAGCACCTCAAGTTAAATTTAATTTTAATTACAATTTGCAGTTATATTTAAAATTGTGTTAAAGCATGAAATGTTTTATCATGAAATCATGATTTTATTTTTATATCAGTCGATATAAAAAGTTATGCAAAAAAGTCAGAATGAGACATTTTTTTCAGAATTTTACATATAATCTGTTTTAAATAGAAATCAATTTTTTTTTTGGGGGGGGGGGGATGATTGCATGAATATTCACTCCCCTTGTTGAAGCACCTTTTTGTTTTTATGAAGGTATTCATTCCTTACGGATAGGAGTCTATCAGCATGGGACATCTTGACTTGGCAGTGATTGTTTCCTTGTGAAAGCATTCCAAACCTGTCATATTGTGAGGACCACCAGTGCACAGCCCTCTTCAGATCACCCACAGACATTCGACTGAATTCCAGTCTGGGCTCTAGCTGTGCCTTTCCAAAACTTTCATCATAATCTGCTGAGGCCATTCCTTTGTTAAGTTGGAGGTATGCTTTGGATCGTCGCTGTAATGAAAATTGAGACTCCTCTTCATCTTCAGCTTTTTAGCAGAGGCCTGAAGGTTATTATCTTGTTCTCATCAGATTATAACACATTTTCTCCACATGTATTTGGGAGACAAGATGTCTCTTGACGGGCTCTTGATGTTTTTTTTTTTTTTTTTTTTTTTCTGTGTAAAAAAGGCTTTCCATATGTCACATGTAGAACACAGTCAGCAGTTTCTAGAAATTCCTGCAGCTCGTTGGGCTGAAGGCATCTTGGAAGTGTCCCGGACCAGTTATCTTTTCTTTTTTTCATCAAATTTGGAAGAACGTCCAGTTCGTTGTATAGTGTCATATTTTCTTCACTGTTGCTGACGGTACTTACATACATGAAAAAATGCCTGCCATGTGCCTGATCAAGCAGACGAAAGTGGAGAAAACAAGCTAAACTGCTTATGAACCGGTCAAGAAAATAAATAAGGAGCATGACTATAGAAGGATGAAATATTAAAGTCTGGATTGGTGAACTATTTAATACTATCCCAATTATGAACAAAAGCAAAAAGCTAGTATTCAGTTAGTATGTAGTAAATACGGTGAAATGGCAAATTGAGGACATTATCCAGATCATAAGCTCTTTTTTTGAAGCTGTAATATTGCTGTATGTGCTGCATTGTGGTTGGATGCGCAGTATGTATGACAATGCAAATTGGCTGGGGATGCTCATCGGTGTTTGGCACTGCCCTGCAGGCAAACAGATATTTGTAAAGCTAATCTCATGCATAGCAACTCATGGGTTGGACTGGGTGTAACAAGCAAAAAGGCAGACTGCATGACAGGGGAAAAAAACAGCAGTATTATTAAAAAAAATTAAGAATGAAGCAGCCCAGGGCATTATTTGAAATCACTGCTTTATTCATTATGCAGTACTTGCATCAAAGAAATGCTACCTGAGAAATTGGTGATGAACAACACGGTCAAAATAGTCTGTTTCATCAAAGGCAGTGGCCTCAACACCAGACTTGTGTGTCAAAATGGGAGTGCAACACATGCACCTAGTTTTCATACAGCTACAATATCTAAGGGTCAGGTGATCAGACCATGCTTTTCTTTCGAAAAGGCAGTCACCACTTTGATCATGCATTTGTTTAGTAATGAGAAACAGTGGTGATCTTCCTCTGATAATTTCCCTGAAATGAACTAAGCCTAAAACCATGAGCACATGACTTTCTTTTCATTCACCGTGACCAATTTCAAGGTTTTCAGAAATCGTTAAAGCTGTGATTCAAATCCTGATCTTACTACTATGCTTCAGACAAAAGCAAACACGCCGACGCTAGTCTTTAAAAGAAAGCACTGGCTGGCCAGATGTGCTTCATTGATCTGAATAGACTAACAGATAATTTCATGCACTAACTTCCTCTGAGGATGTTTGATGTTTTGAATAATGAGACGGGGCTGAAAAACCTTTTGACGTTAAAATCCCAGAATCAATAACTCCATTAAACCCAAACCCCTCGGAGGAATCAAATGCTACCGCTGACCTGTGACGGCATGCTAAAATCCCACAGCAAAAATGGAAACTGTAAAAATTGTGGACTAGCTTCTCCTGTGCTTACACAGCGTTGAGAATACCCAGGGTATTATTGCGGCAGCCCTTCCAAATGATGTATACATGCAAACACAAGAGCTTTTCTGTAATTGTATGGAAAAAAGTGATATCATTGCATTGTGTCGGTTTCGTCTGCAAAACCTAGTTAACTCGATGACTACTATTAGATCAATAATAAGAACTTGCTATCAGAAACAAGTCCCCACGCTGACTTTTTTAAAAATTTGTTACACTGGCCCGTCATAGAAAACACAACATTCTTCACAACCTACAAACAATGCAGGACAAACAGACATACAAGAAGATGGATAGCTTTTAACCGCCAAAACCACACAACAAATTAGCCCTTAAAATGCACCAACAATGCCAAAACAACACTCAGAGGCCTGCTAAAGCATTGTCCTGCTGCTGTCGGTGTGATTTATGAACAGTGAAAATATTCTAATCTCATAGCTGTGCGCCAGTGAGTACTGGGTGGAATGCTTACTCTAGCTCAAGGGCTGAGTGAGATGAGACTTAGCATGTGTCTGTTTGGTCTAAAAGTCTCCAAAGCAAAGCTAAGAATGATTTAGTGAATTGACAGTCAGTCTTCATGGCAAGAACTCTGCAACACTGCCACTACCGGCCTACTGCCATTGTCTAATAACTCCCATCACCCTGCTGGATAAGAAAGAGGAAAGGAGGCGAGAGGAGATGAGTGAAGGCAGCGTGGCGAGAGAAAAAAACGATGACAAAGTGAAAGACTTTTATAAAGGACATGAGTTTGTACTGATAGCTCTGGGTCAAATGGCAAGTTTGACGTTAACTGTCAGAATGTTGCACTTTTCTTGTTTAAATAGTTTTATAGCATGTGAGACGTTATCAGGAGAAAAGTCAGTACACTTGATGAGCCAGTTCAGCAACACACCCAGGATGTTAATGCTACAGGTACAAGATCAGACTCCAATTTATCTCAACTTTAATGAGATGAGAACTGTAACCCCAAGCTGATAGCCAAGCGAATGTTCCAAACATGTTTTAAATAAACTGTCAAAATCAGATGAACTGCATAAATTGGGTTGCAGGAATTCCATTCTTATCATTTTAGATTTGTTAGTGATATCATGAGGAGAGTATTGACTAATATGGGATATTACAGAGTAGATAGCTGATACAGATATACTGTACACTACGAATACATGCCGACTCTGCAAAGTGTTGTTGCAGTATGCAAAATTTACAGAGTACAGTAACTGCAGGCTGTAAAGCTATACATGGCCTGCTTTATGTTTGTGCCAAGACATATGTATGCATATGCATGTAGTGAAGACTTCAAAAAGTCCGAACCATCATGAAAAGTGTATATGTAAAAAACAAAAAAAAAACAAAAACAAAACAAACATACCCATGAGCCCTGTGATGAAGTGTCCCATGATCAAGAGGTTAAGGGTTCAAATCCCTGTTGGATCCATTGTTGCTAAGACCTCTGGGGAAGGTCTTAACCACAAGTCTAATATACTGTAGTATTAATGGTTACCACTAAAAATACTGGAAAGGTAACCTGTGATGGACTAGCATCCTATCCATGAGGAGTTTAACTCCTAGTCTCTTTACACTACAGAAACCAGGAAAACGCTGGCTGTAATAAGCCACAATAGGTTGTTAAAATCCCAACAGGCTTACTATTTGAAAAAAAATATTCTAATAATACTGATAAGTAATCTTCAATAATTTGTATCCTTCCACACAGATAACAGTGAATTTTCACCTTCAGCTACTAAATATGCACATGCTGTATGACCACAACCTGCAACACATGAAGCATGATGGTCTGAGAACATTACTGGCACGTTTACAAGCAATCTTACTCAAAACAAGATAGAAAGGAATTTGGATATTTAGCCATCTATGGTACATGATATCGTTCAAGGACTCTGGAGGAATTTCGATGCTTAAAGGACACGGACAAAAGCCTAAGCTGAACACCCACATCTCTGATCCCTCCTATGGCACTGCATTAAGAACTGTCATTCATCTATGGCTAATATATCCACATGGGCTTGGGATTAGTTTGGCAAACATTGTCAAGAACTGCAGATTACATCAAGCAATACAGTTACATCAAGAAATGCCAGTTAAAAGTTTGCCGTGCAAAACAGAAGCTTTATGTTCACTTATTACAGGAATGCCAACCTCTTCTCTGGCCTTGGAGGCATCTGGGATGGACCATCATTTGTCTACAGGGATCAAACTACTCTGTTCCAATGAATTACAATTCCAGTATTTTATTTTTATTGAAAGAAATGGACAATGAGTGTTTCAGAACTAGGACAAAACTGATCATCCGACTGTTACCTGCAACAAGTCAAAAAGCCAGAGTCTGTCATGGTATGGCACTGGATGAGCCCTTGGCAAATGTGACCTAGACTTCTGTGGTGTCAATAAATAGTGCTAAAAAACTTCACTGAGATGTTGAAGCAACATCTTTTCAAGGGAATCCCATGCGTATTTCAAACTGGCAATGCAAAACCATATTCTGCCCGCATTTCAAAAGGCACGGCTGTGAAATAAAAGGGTGCAGGTGCTGTGCTGACTGGTCCACAATAAGGAGTCTTCGGTGAATTTTGGAATAAATAATGTGACAATGACCCTGTTCGGTTAAATACCATACATTAGGACTTGATTGCAGGAAGAATGGGACAAAATAACACCAGAAACACTTCGGCACATGGTGTCTAAGTGTCTTTTGGTGTTTTAAGAAAAAATAGCAACGAAATAGAAAAAGTAGTGACTGCTTTACAGGCCAACCTTTAAAAATTCTGCAAGAATAAAAAATTTTAAATAATGAACTAATTATTTAATTAATGAGAAATTTTGGGGCTATTATTCATAAATCATTGTTTTCAGTTTTAACTTCAACATTTCCTTCCATGAGGAATATCGACTCGTGGAGGGAAATCTTGAAACCCTTAATTTTTATATTTTTTATAATATTAAGACACATGAGCTACATAACCATTTAAAACATGAATGCTATCTTCTTTTTACTCTTCCTTTTTGCTTCTATTACCTATCTTCTTTCTTCCTCCTCCTGTCAAGCCCAACAAGATTACATAGATTCCATAACACAAATCAACAGTAAATAAATAAATAAATTAGATTATCAAGAGGAGCCTTTTACCCATAAACCTCCCCTTGGAAAAGCAAATTTGTTCTGCACAACACTGCACCAGACTGCCATTCTGCTTGCTATGATGCTGGACAGGACAGGTTAAAAAAAAAACAAAACAAACATGAATGCAAGTTTGAGTTTACTCTTCATTTGTAATCTACATCACTGCTTTTGTTTTTAGTTCAAGGGGACAGAAGTCGTCTGCTCACAAGTACCACCTCAATCATGACAACCCATTAAACCTCCCGCATCTCAAAGCTGAAAAATCAACAGTGATCATCCTTACAGAACTGAACACACAGCTTTGTTTCTTGTGAAAATACCAGTGTTGAAGGGCTAATAACATGGGAGACAAGCGCAAAGCTGCTGGAATGCTCATCATAAGCAGCTTAACACGTGGGTTTAGTTAGTTCAGAGACACATGACTGGCAGCAAACCCCTTTGGTCTACTGCCAGTAGCAGGTGTAGGATCCCAGCCTGGTTTGTGACATGCATCAGACACTTCAAATCCATCCTTTTCTCTCTCGCAGGAAAAAAGTGATGAGTCACCCAACGTGAGCTGGGAGGTGCCAGATGAACATAATGGGATGGCAATGCTCCGGTGCACCTGCGTGTGAAGAGCTGTCAGTCTTACGTCTACCGCAATCCCCTTATATCCACTGCTCACATGTCCTCATTAAATTCCTACTGTCAAACTATTTCCTGCCCCACAACAACAAGCATCAACAATGCTTGCGAACAAAAGTCACCCATCTTCCAGCCCCCAAGAAAAACTCAGGCACGCACACTTTACTTCTTGTGCATCAATATTTATATTGTGCACCTGCTGATGGCTCATATTTCATTTCATTATTTTTCAGACGTGCAGAGCGTTCGCTCTTTTTCCTCTTGTTCACACACACACACACACACACACGCACACACACACACACACACACACACACACTATGGCCCAGAGATTGGAGATATTACCCTTGAGGAAGAGTCT
>JBCNYG010000013.1:15920716-15932395 GCA_039654305.1 Porochilus rendahli | reverse complement strand
ACACACACACACACACACACACACACACACACACACACACACACACACTATGGCCCAGAGATTGGAGATATTACCCTTGAGGAAGAGTCTCATCCCTCGATATTAGAGGAAGTCTGCCAAGAGTGAGTCTCATTATTTCCACTTTTAAAAGAACTATGTTAGATAGAAAGAGATGGAGAGGGTGTAAGCACTGGATAGGGAAAGAAAGCAAAATGAAATTGTGTATGCAGTCAAGGAGGAAAACATAGAGATGGAGAGAGTGAAGAAAGTGAATGCAGGGGGGAAGACTAGGTAAGAGAAGTACAACAACAGAGGGAGATCGACTGAGCAGATGTCAAGCAGATGAGGAATTTGCTTTAGGATGTCATGTTAACAAATACGTGATCTAATCTGCTTTGCACAAACACATGGGAGAAAATAGTGTAACTAGAGAGGCATCAGAAAGTGGGTAAGCCACAGGGGGATAAAATGCTCTCCACTTCTGTCTTGGCACACACTGCGTGTATCTGCTGTAATGTGCTGAAGGTCTTGAAGGTCGTCACCACCACGTCTCTTCCAGCGGCAGCAGGAGAAGAAGGAAACTCAGAATATTGCTCAAAGTTTATAAGCAGATATGACAGATTACCACCACTGTGGAGCCAAGAATAGATAGCAGCATCAAGCACTGACAGATGTTTCCTCTACAGCCACCAGATAATACCTTAACTTCCTCTAAAACAATCTTTCAGCAATCTATGCATCCTGGAAGCCTTTCTGCATTAATCCCAGCCTGAAAATGAACCCATGCATAAAGAAGGATGTGTTTATGATAGCAATCCGATCTGCCACCCTCATGTGACCCCTCTAGGGTTGATAAGGCTTGTGAGGACAAAGATGATGCCAAAGTGATTTTTGGAAGCATGCTGATGCTACAGGATGTATCCTCGCCTGGCAGGGAGCTGGCACAAAGGCAGGCAGCTGATAAGTGCCAGAGGGGTGCAATGAGCTTTGAAGGTCAGCCACTGAGCTCCGGGAGTCAATGCGGAGCTCAATGGGGCAGAGAGGACAGGAAGTGGACCTGGTGTGTTTGGTTTGGCTCTGTCTCATTGAATGCATTCTGAAGTACATTCTATTAAAGAGTACCTAATGGTGCTGGTAGAAAACCTTACATCCCTAGTCATTGTGCATCCTTCACGTATATACATGAGGAGAAGTAAGGCTTCAATCTCAGACCAGCTGTGATCAATCTGGCTATGGTGTCCATATGTAGTGGTATAGATTACCGTCTTTGTGTTGTTTTTTCCTCAGCTTCTTAAACATTACTTCTAATGATGACCTACAGATACATTAGTCTCCCAAATACCATGTTTCTTGTTAACGCTGGACAAACCAAATCGTTCCTCTCTGCTGGCACATGCTGATTACAGATTGATGTGGTGAGCATATGTGAAGAAGCACAATTTCCCACAGGCACTCTCTAAAATCTAGTAGAATGCCAACCCTAGAAGAACAGAGGTTATAATAATAGCAAAGAGGAAGAAACCTGGAAGAGAATGTTTCAAAATTATATATGGGTGTGCTCACATGCTTTTGGCCATATAGTGCAAGTCTTCCTGTCCTCTATGTGATTATACATAATGTCAGACAACCTCGACGAAACATTCTTTTAACCTTTTAAGCATAATTAATGTATGTAGTATATTCTCCACAGGAATGCTATTTTGAGAAAAAGAAAAGAATTTCATGAAAACAATTAAAATAAGAAAGAAATTACATTAAATCAAAATGATGAACACAGTTTGTCAAGGTCACTTGGAACAGCCAGCATCATCATGATCACACTTTAAAATGGAAAACTGAACCATACAAATCTTATTTTTGTTTGTTTTTCTTGTGTTTCTGCAGAGCATAAACTAAATCACCTTTAAGGAGCGTGGTTTACTTTCCTTGTAATATAAACTGAATGAGTGGACTAAACAAATGCGCTCAGCTACATGGCGCATAGCACAGGTCAAGGCATGATGCTCACCTGTCAAGAAAAAAAATATAGAAACAAACAAACAAACAAAAGATTAAATAAAAAATAAATAAATAATTAAATAAAAAAAATTCTCATTTTAGTTTGCTTTATTTATGTTTCTTTTAACCTTTTAAGCATAATTTATATAAATATATATATATATATATATTAATGTGAGGTTATACTAATGTGCTTATTATAATAAAGTAGAGTAACAGCTTATACACAGGGACCTGATTAGCAGCCATTCCACTGAGTCTATTTTTAAAAAGGGATGTTTACCAAAGATAAAGTATATAGTTGTTGAGGCTTGCAAGTCAGAACTTTGTAACAGTCACTTTTTTGACTGTTTGTGGTTATGCTTTTAAATGACAAATTTCATTTTTGTATTTTTTTAACAAAATGATTTCATTTTCATCTTGTCTTTTTCTGCAACATAATCCATTAAAACGTGTGATGGTTTAATAATTAATAAATTAAACATTGTAATCAACAAGAAAATTGTTGAGAGACAAGTAAACCCTGTATCCCACCAACCCAGGACGGATTATTTTCATGTAACTACCCAGTTTGTCAGGTGTTATTCCTTACATAAATATTCCTCCCACACACATAAACAAATCTAAAACTGTCAAATTCAATCATTTTCAAAACTACTGTAGAATAATAATGCCACTACGAAAACAGATAATCGTCCCATCTGCTTATGTTTTTTGAATGGTTGCTTGATACAAGGATAGCATGCTATTTGTGTAAAGTTTGGTTATTACACTATGGAAAACACGACAGCCTATCACGAATACCCCCTCCCTCTTGCTGTCCTCTCACTGTCTTTGATCAAGATTTGTTTACCTTTCTGCTCAATGTCAAGCTTGCTTTTTTCAAATATCACTCACACCTTCTCCTTTGAATCCTTTTTAGACACTGTGTTTGGTGTCGGCACCTCTGTTAGTGTCAATCCGACTCAGCTCTCATGAAAAAGCGTCACCTGAACCCACTTGCTTCTGCAGGCATCATCCGGCCTATGCTCAAAGTTTGCAAGCAGGAAGGTCTTCCCCTCATTTGAAAGCTCTCTAACTCACTCTCACTCTTCACTCCCACACTATATTTTGTCACTTAACTCATGTAAACACGTTCAGAAATGAAAAGAATACAGACTAAAACTCAAATGCCTTATGAATACCAAGGAAAATCCACCAAAAAAATGTAAAAAATGGGAAAAGCCCCATTACAGAAGCCCCTAGCATTCCGAATACCATATATAAGGAGTGTAATGTGATTAAAGGACATATAAATGGAAAATATGGGCTGTATGTTATAAAAACAACTACTGCTTTCCATAATGCAAAAATGTTATTTCTGCTTTCAAAGCACAATTTTCGCTCACAGCCTTGACAGTAACTGCAGGGACTGCAGAGATTTGCTGCAATGTATCATAGCTAAGCTTGTGTGATGTAACACTTTAATCGTTCCTACACAATCCTACACTGCCATGAAATCAATAGATATATACTCAAGTACTATCATGTTTACCATTGAACTCTTTTACCAACTTTTTTTTAAAGAAGATGGTACACGTTGTAACTTAATTCTAAAAACTTATGCAATCTGCCTGTGTACAAAATCTTAAACCGGAAGCTGCTATTTTACCATTTCATGGGTGGTTATTTGAAAACAGACCTTCGAATGATTATATCCTCAAGGCCCATGTTAACATAGAGAAGTATGACTTTCAACATCATGTTTTCAGTGTTTCAGATGATTGTGCTTAAATATATTAATCCTGGTGCATGTATAGTTTCTGCATAGGCAATCATTTTAATCTATACTTCATTGCACCGCCAACACAAATCTGTCAGTAAATGGCATCAATGTGTCAAAACCCTATACTTGTACAAGTTAAATTGGGCTTTGCTGACATCATTCCGATACCATAAAATCATTAAAACAGAAGCTAGTGGCCTGAGACTGAAAGAACACAGAAGAAATTAGTAGGTTTAGGTTTTATTTTCTGTCCATCTTTTTTTAATTTAACTTTTTTAAGGACAAAATCTTTAATACTTATCAATTATGTACTAAAGGTGAGGTGGATGACACTGAATATTAATTTTAGCAACATCCACCATCCATAGGGCACAAAAAAGTTACACTTAAAAACATTTTTATGGTGTAATTATTTGGGGTTTTTTTTAAATCCTGAACAATGCAGACAAGCTCCCAGGGCTGGCAAAATCAGAAACGTTAACTTAAATTTCATAGTTTATCTTTCATATGTTTACTTATTTATTTTCATGAGGCCACTATGCGACTTCCCAACACAGGCAGGTGCAGAGCCTAAGAGCTGTGTAAGTGCGTCTCAATAAACATTTTTCTGAGTTTTTCTGTGCTTTCAGCTGAGATATTAAGTGCTACTAAGTGTTTTAGAATATTCATATTTAGAATTTACTACATAATACATGAATACATAAGAAAACTGGCTTCATAAAGGTATTTTTTGTAGAAAAGCACGCCGACATCTCTTTTTCAGTGTAGAAACTGGGGCCTAGCGCTAAAACTAGTTTATCAAAACGTCACTGTAAGTCAAGTTCATAGTTAGCAAAATGGCCACCAATTGTTTATAATGGGTAGATGGCGGCTGGTGCGAGTTATGATTTATTTTTACATTTTGAAGCATGATAATGATGACATTGCCTGCTCGAGTGAGTGTCTGTCATTGATCCTTTCATTCTTGTATAGTACATACTAAAAGTGTTTTTAAGGGGATTTCTTTTTAAGGGGACATGGGATTTCTCAAGGCATCAAAGAGTCATTCTGTTCTAAAATTTTGACAACTCTTTTTGCTGAAATGTATTTCATAGACATTCTATTTTCACTTTGCTTAGCAGGTTCCTATATCACTCACAATGTTATTCGACTACCTGCTGAAACTGGTGCCAGTGGGATTAAGCCCACGCTTAATCTCTTCTCAGATGTTTTCTCCAACAGTTAAGCTTTTATGTTACTGCTGGTGTCAATGCCATCATGCTTGTCATATTGTAGATTGCTTGCTGAGAGCCTGCTGTAACTCAGCACGCACACTGTAAAGTTGCATTAACATGCATCCCGTGAAACCTGGCCATTTTAGCTCCATGGTAACTGTGCTAGCATGTTTACCTGTGATAGGAGCACATCACAAAACCACTAATATTACAAGAGAATAATGAAAATATTCAACAGGTTAGCATCAGAACAGCTAATACTGTCATAGAATGAACACAGGGTGTTTTAGAGTGTAGGTTTGCTTTAAATGTGTTACCAACTGCAACTCAAATAATGATACAGGTGATGTTCGTACCTAAATTCATTCAAATATGATTAGTCTGACAAGAGCAAGACTGTGTGGTTGTTGGTCTAGTGGTAGGTGGGCAAAGAATAGTGTGTAGCTGTGTGATTATAACCTTAACAAAAGACTGCAAGAAGCTCGTGTCTGGAAAAGCAAGTCGTCTGTGCCGCTTATCTGTGACAGACCCAGCTGTATGCACGCTGTGCAATGTTTATTATATTGTTTCATAAATAATCAGTATTGACTCAGACACAACAGTGAAAGCTGGGCCAACGAGGCTCTGACTGAGTGTAATTGGACAGCTTGTCATAATTTCTCGTCAAGACAACAGTCGTAATGCAATAATACATAAACTCTCATCATTAGGAAAAAGTGTGAGAGTCCACAAGGAGCATGATCACCGTGGCTGCAGTTTAATGGAAAAGAAGTGCTGATGAAGCCAATGCATTCACCCATCAGAGAAACTAGACAGTGTGGCAAATGTGGAGGTGAGAATATTAGTAACAGTGACAGCATTTTCAGTCATGCAAAACTGAACACATTTTGGGAAGCTTTGCTTTCACATACCGACTGAATCTCTCAAAAAGAATGTTGCAGGGTGGCAGAGGCATCTCCAGAGGAAAATGATTCTTTGTTTCTGCAGAACTTTACCTCGGCATGTGTTGCAAAAACACACGCTGTACTCATGCTCGCCAATACCAGAGTGCTGCCAACCTAAACAAAAGATTAATGTGTTGGCATTGTGAAAGCCTGCTTACAATCACCACATGATGTATGGCAATGAGCATCTCTAATAATCTTGAATTATTGTCCATGACTTTTCATTGGCTGCTTAGTTATTAGATGAAGACGCAGATCACTTACACTGTCGAAGATAGACAGCTGGCTGAGAGAACTATTTTCATGTGGACATCATGTCAAAACAACCAAGTCTAATTTAACACCAAGTTAACATTAATCAGAATTCCCATTTGAATACTATTTGAAGGTGACTATGATGCACTTGAGCTTTGGTCCAATGAAACATATTATGCTGAGAAAGTTCCAAGTAAAATATGTTCATAAAACTTTGTGTGAATAAAGATTTCATACACAGAAGACTTCAAAACATTTTACTTAAAAATATATTCACTGAGTTAATGCTGATTGGCTGTTAAATATCGCTGACTTGCATGACAACGAGCAGCAGCAATAAAAAAAAACAAATAAAACAAAAGATTTATTATTAATAACCAACCTGGAACCCCCAAAAAGCCAGAGGCTCATACACCACCTCTCTCCTACACAGAACAAAAACTATCTAAATCAGGTAGTCCGACAAACTGAATTGAAGGTAAATAAATTTTCAATTTTATATAAACTAAAAAAAAACGGGTGATACAAATGAAAGCGAAAATCAGCTACTGAATGAAAAGGTACTAAAAAACAAACCCAAGCTTGTTTACTTCTAATAAGAACTATTCAGCAAACAGGTGGATATAATTGTCTGCATTTGCAAAATCCTTAGCATTCTGGGTAATTCCTAGCATGTCCTGCACAGAAACTTTACCCCTTGTGCTATTTGCCAGAATGTACAGGAACATCTAGGTTGCTATTTCTTACTCTCCAACATTTTTTAAACAACTTCTCCACCTTTCATTCCTTTGATCCCTGTGACTCTCTTATCCATTTACTACTAGTACAGACAAAGCAATGACTCACCATCACCATCGTTACCTCTTCACAGCAAACACTGCACTGACCTCAGGGACCCTGTGTTACAAGCTGCTCTACCTGCTTCATTTAATGGACTCAACAGTGATGGTACATGGCAGCACGTCTGCATTACTCCAGCTGTGACCAGACAACAGTCTCATGTGTTGCTGCTTTTCTCCTCCCCACACATCAAATTGGCCCAGAAGCCATCTCAGCTAAGTGCAACCGTTATCTGAACTAAATGAAATGAAACTAAATGCGAGAGGAGACTGACTTCTCGTCCACTCTTGCTTGGTGTTCATGAAGATGTTTCTTTTTCTTGGGAAGTAATATCGCACTAATAGCTTTATTTTATCTTTAATGTTTTTAACAACGTTCCTTTTCATTTCTTATATCACTTCTGTTTACCTCATTATGTTGGTAATTTCCCTATTGGTATCTGTTTGAAATTAGTCCTGCTAAAGATATTAACTCTTGCTCTTGAAGTCAGACCTCATTAGAAAATGGGGGGAAAAACCCTACTCACTTACCAAATTGAAATGCAACAGTAATAATAATGATAACATTATGGCCTGCTTCAAATTAAAATATCTCTTCTGCTTATATAAACGTGGTTTATGACTGCAACCTGAACTTTTGTCATTAGCATAAAAAAGCACTGTCAGGCACTGCTGGTATAAAAGCAAGTGCTGGGAATTCTTACAATGCACAACAGGAGCTTTACACAAGCTTTTTATGGGTCTTGTCACATTACAAGCTCAATCTGGACACTAACTGTTTGTAACTTAATCGTTCCTCCGTAAACTGAATACAAGACCTGGCACCATTCACCGACTGTCTTACTCCCATTCTTGAGCTCTTGGATCTCACATTGATGAGACAGAGCAACACATGGCTGTGTAGGTAGCTCACTTATCACACTGACTAGTACACATGACTCTTAGTCACAAGCACTGTGGGAGAAAGAGAGTGAGAAAAAGAGGTAGGGAAAGAAGTGGAGTTGGCAACTCTTCCTCGTATATGTGGGCATTATTCTGGTGCTCCTTCTGCCCAGTGTGAGCTCCTTATATAAGAACTGAGGCAGACAGACAGACCGAAAGAAACATGCACACATGTACAGACTGCTGATACCAACAGCTCAGCTGTGCAGTGAGTCAGGACAGTGGAGGGCTGATGGGGGATCTCCATTATACTGATGTGCTTAATGAGCTGAAAACTCAAGTTCAGCCTACAGAAATAGCACGAATGCCAAATTATTCAAGCTTCCCCTAACAGGTGTTGGTGTTTCTGAAGGAGTACCTGAATGGCCTTTCACATATTCAATACTATTAATTTTCAAAATTACCAAACTGATCAAATATGTGAGTTACAGTAGTGCAACATATATCTAGCAGACTGCAACAAAGTGTTAATAGTACATACATGTGATATTGCACATGAAATTATTCAGCTGCGCAAATGAATACCAAGAAGCCGATATGTTTTTGGTATCAAAAGTACAAGTTCAACCAAATAATAAGCCGACATTGTGCTTCCAACGGGGTGATAGAGAATCATGCCTGTTTTAATGCAGTGCTGCCTCAGGATCCAGATATCACGGGCATCCGGTATTGACTTTCGGCCTTGTCCCTTGCACGCAGAGATTCCTCCAGATTCTTGAAATCTTTTAATGATTTAATATTGAGGATGATAAGACATTCAAAGTCTTTGTAATTTTTGAGGAACATTATTCTAAAATTGCTCCATAATTTGGAACAAAATGTTGTTGCCCCTCTTCCAACTTTTTTAAGACGTTACACCCATAAATTTTAAATGAGCTTATATGTTTCATTACATAGTAAAATTTAATTTGCAACATTTGATATGTTTTCAGCGTTTGTGTCAGTGTCAGTGTTTTCAAGTATGGCTCCTATTTACAATGGCTATTGTCCTACATTGAATGAAGAAACCTTTACTTCATTGCCAACAGTAAGTCGTGAACTTTTATGTAGTAGGAAAGTAAACACGAAGCTTTGGAATTACAACATAAATTAATACACAAATTCTCAAGAAAGTAACATCACCAGCACAAAATAAGCATTCTATTCACATCTACAATCATCTGGCCTTAAGGCAAGCACTGTTTTAATCAAAGCTATTTTAATTAGATTGATGATTACATTCACGCAAATGCACACCAACAATAAGAGCCCAGGGGTAGATTTGCACCACCTGATATACTAGTTGCTACTTCCTCAACTTTATGTCACAAACAAACACCATTAGAATCCTCCAATTCAAAAGACGCATACCAAGAAAACAATACAGAAAGTATATTTTGTATTTTTTCTCACACTCACTTGCTAAATTTAATACAGAAATTGACATTTAGGAAGTTAAAGGATTAAAAAAAGACAAGTTAGGATCACACAAAACCCCAAGTACATGACAGCAATTGCGAAAAGGAATAGATCACAACACGGCGCACTGCTGACCCTTTTTTATCAGTCTCAGACAGACATTCTCTGGCATCAGGAGACCCAGGGGAGGACTTTACTTGTGTTCTCAGACCTGTCCATTCGGCTCGAGCAAAATTCCTACAAGACGTGCTGTCGCAAAATGTGACTGCTATTCAATAAGGACGATTTCACGGGTAAATTTTTATCTGAGCATTTTCTTTGATCTGATGTTATTACCTCTGGCAGTGTCTGTTAATGCTTAAAGTGAAACTAGATTCATCAATTTAAAATAAATCTGAAACTCTCCATCAATATTGCACCACCCGGTATAAAGGGAAAGTGCTTGCATCATTTTACGTGGAAAAAAATATATACTTCACATCTTAAAGAACATGTATGATTTTTAGACTGATATGTAAGACTAAGTTCAACGCCAACCATACCTAAACAGCAAATACAGGATTATCTTGTAGAAGAATGACGTTCATCCCTGTAGTGTCATGGCCTTATTGACACCTGCCAAGATCCCCACACCACTACACCAACCTGGACCCTACTGTGTGCCTCAAGTGAAATAGAGCGTTAGCAGACCAGTCTGTTCCGTTTTACTGAGCCTGTGTCCATAACAGCTTTCTGTTCCTGGCCGACAGACATGGGGCCTGATGTGGTGTTCAGCTGTTACAGGCCGACTGCCTCAATATCCAATGTGTTGTACATTTCAAGATGCTTTTCTATTCACCACAATTGTACAGAGTTATTGTAAGCATTCTGACAACTACAACCAGTCTGGCTGTTCACTGTTGACCTACGCAGATCTGTCCTTCACCAGATCTTTTTTCTAGAGACTAACATTCTAGAGAAAATTCAAATAAATTAACAGTTTAAACTATAAAAAGAAAAAAAAAAAGAAAAAAAATATAACACACAAAACTATATATATAATGTATGTATATATATATTTAAACCAACATGTCTGAAACTAACATTTTCTGATTTTCTGCATTTTAATAATTTATGTGATCATTACACAGAGGTGTCAGCCCATATCTGCATGACACTGCTGCCACATGATTGGCTGACTGGATAATTGCATGCATGAGTAGGTGTGCAAGTTTTCTAATAAAGTAAACCACAAATCATCATATTTTATTTGATACCTTACTTATTTTTATGAGTTACATTTCATGCTATGTAATGTCTAACACTTAAGTAGTTCATGTATCACTAATGTTAAAGCATTCATTTCCAAGCCAGCCTCTCTATTTTTCTCAATGACGTTTATGTATCACATAGGCGGCCGATACAAGAGCCCTGTGGCTGGGATTACCGTGGCCATTCCTTGACCACACAGGTGAATTTTGGAGACAGAATCGGCTAAATATGGAAATATGGCTGGAGGAAATACACACTTGCCTGAGAAACATTAACATCTGTGCTGCGTACATCTCAGCTATCATATTTAGGCAGTAACTGTGATGCACATGTGGTGGTCACTGTTCCACGTTCATTTTCACCTCCACTGAAATCTACAGTAACATCCAGTAGGCCATGTACGTCTCACAGATGCATTCATGAACTGATCTGGTACTTGACCCGTGGTTAATTTCAAAATTTCACATATTCAGACAGAAGTGAACAGAACACTTAGGGTATAATGCCGTTGTATAATGCATGGAAGGTTAAAAATTACATACCCTGATCTACTGTAATGTCATTCCAGCTATGTGAGACGTACAGTACGCTGAAGGCTTCTAGACAAGAATTGCATGAGAAATTGCAAACTAAAAAAGTTTTTCTAAATCTTACAGTATTCATTTGAGCAATTGTGTGTGTTTATTCCACACTGTAATTAACAATTTCATGCTGTTGACGTTGCAGTTCAGTGAGGTGCAGAAATCTTTCCAGGAGGGCAGCAGGAGAGCCACAGAACTCTGGTGTCAAGAGGGGACAGGGGTTTAGGCAAGTAATTACCAAGCAGTAATTGCTCTCATTAGCTTTAAACTGGAGCATACACAAGGACTGAGGCTCTGCACATGGTCTGGTGTTTTTTAAAAAAATGGACAGAGAAAAGGGCAGCACTCTTGCTGATTTTATTTCAACAGCGTGACTAAGGAAGAGTCTATCAAAGCACATGTCACTTGAGACACTCTCTCTCTCTCTCTCTCTCTCTCTCTCTCTCTCTCTCTCTCTCTCTCTCTCTCTCTCTCTCTCTCCCTCTCCCTCTC
>JBCNYG010000013.1:15867863-15878395 GCA_039654305.1 Porochilus rendahli | reverse complement strand
AAAACTAAGATGATATCAAACAAACGTATAAAGTGTTGAAAAATATTAATCAGGATAGCCGCAGAACATTATTCAAAATCATACACACACACACACACACACACACACACACAAACAAACTATAATGAGAAGAATGCCAATTTTTTATAAAATTAACATTTGGAGATCCAGCACAAAAGGATTCCTGCTCTCACACTGCTTATTGCCCTGAGGACATAGACCTCACATGTAGCATGGTATTGGGATCATCATGCTAAGGCCAGTTAAAAAAAAAATCCTGGTTACTCATCAGAACTTTTTAGAAACCTGAATGTGGCACACATTTTTTTGTTTTGTTTTGTTTTTGGTAAATAAGGAAATGGTTGAAGCCCAAAACGTTTAAGCTAAATTTACGTAAAGTGACTGAAGCTATACAATACAATACCACAGATGACCGGTCTTTTACATGTCACCAAGACAAAAACCCCATGTACACTGTCAAAGCTACTGTGTGTTTAAAAAAAAGAACCTGTGTGAGGTTAAAGTGCCATAGCAAAGCCTGGACCTGGGTCTTTGTTACAATTATGGTGTCAGTGCTGTTCACCAGCCAGTGGCTTCCAGGTAATCTGACAGACCTTGAGACATTGACCAGGCAGAATGTGTGAAAATATAAGGATATAGATGAGCAATGCTGATAGAGACATATTCCAGAAGACCTGCATCTGTAACTGCAGCCAAAGCTCATAAGAGGTGAATACTTATGCAACCAACCTATTTTTGATGCTTCATTTAATCAACTTTTGTTTGACATTTGCACGTTTTTTAATTAATTTTTTATTTTAAAATGTCAGTTCACACAACAGGTCCATAACAAAAAACTAGACCAATTCCCAGGATAGTTGAGGGTGTGTCAAAACTTATTTGTTGTGCAACAAAAATGCTGTCGTTTTCCCTTGCTATGGCGCTTTGAACATGTTCAGATTTTTTTTTTTGTATGATAGCTAATTCTCAACATAAGATCCATTTCCTACTACTGTGTTATGATAGGAATACAATTTCATATGCTTTTGGGCCATCTGGTGCTCTTAGTTAATTGCATTTTTGTAAAAAGACCATGATTGTATGATCCTCTTACAATAGTCCTGTGACTGGTTAAACCCAAGGAATTTTTAAAACAGACTTAGGTTGAGTGTACATATGACATGTCATATACATATGGTGGTCACATGTTATAGAGTATCACAGGAGTCATACAAGGACTTTTTTAATCAATGCATGACTTTTTATGAAAATTGTACAACTTGACTTACAGACCTTACCTGTTTTCTTTACAACAGCAAACGCAAAAACACCTCACCCAAACCTACACTGCTCAAAAAAATAAAGGGAACACTAAATCAACACAATGTAACTCCAAGTCAATCACACTTCTGTGAAATCAAACTGTCCTTTTAGGAAGCAACACTGATTGACAATCAAGTTCACATGCTGTTGTGCAAATGGAACAGACAACAGGTGGAAATTAAAGGCAATTAGCAAGACACCCCAATAAAGGAGTGGTTCTGCATGTGGTGACCACAGACCACTCCTCAGTTCCTGTGCTTTCTGTCTGATGCTTTGGTCACTTGTGAATGCTGGCGGTGCTTTCACTCTAGTGGTAGCATGAGACGGAGTCTACAACTCACACAAGTGGCTCAGGTTGTGCAGTTCATCCAGGCTGGCACATCAATGCATGCAGTGGCAAGAAGGTTTGCTGTGTCTGTCAGCGTAGTGTCCAGAGCATGGAGGCGCTACCAGGAGACAGACCAGTACATCAGGAGACGTGGAAGAGGCCGTAGGAGGGCAACAACCCAGCAGCAGGACCGCTACCTCCGCCCGCCTTTGTACAAGGAGGAACAGGAGGAGCACTGCCAGAGCCCTGCAAAATGACGTCTGCTCAAACGGTCAGAAACAGACTCTAGGAAGGTGGTACGAGGGCCCGACGTCCACAGGTGGGGGTTGTGCTTACAGCCCAACACTGTGCAGGACATTTTGCATTTGCCAGTGAACACCGAGATTGGCAAATTCACCACTGGTGCCCTGTACTCTTCACACATGAAAGCAGGTTCACACTGAGCACGTGTGACAGACGTGACAGAGTTTGGAGACGCCGTGGAGAACGCAACATCCTCCAGCATGACCGGTTTGGCAGTGGGTCAGTAATGATGTGAAGTGGCATTTCTTTGGGGGGGCCGCACAGCCCTCCATGTGCTCGCCAGAGGTATCTTGACTGCGACTAGGTACCGAGAGGAGATCCTCAGACCCCTTGTGAGACCATATGCTGGTGCGGTTGGCCCTGGATTCCTCCTAATGCAAGACAGTGCTAGACCTCATGAACTGGAGCGGGTCAGCAGTTCCTGCAAGACGAAGGCATCAATGCTATGGACTGGGCCGCCCGTTCCCCAGACCTGAATCCAATTGAGCACATCTGGGACATCATGTCTCACTCCATCCACCAACACCACGTTGCACCACACACTGTCCAGGAGTTGGCGGATGCTTTAGTCCAGGTCTGGGGGAACCTGTTTGGGGGAAAAATATTTTATTTACAGATATTGAAGGCCTTCCAGCCCATGTTGTGCAGTCTACCTTCGTTTGCTTCTCCGGTTCATCTTTAGCTTCGAGTGTATTTTCCAAATTTTATGTAGCTCATATCGGACTGGCTGCATGTTTCCATATGATGATACGAAAATTGCAACTTGACTCTCTGATTCACCTGAAATATAGCTTGAGCCTGAAAAATGTTCCATCATATTCTTCCATTTCGGTGGAATCTACTAAATCCCTGTTCCCCAAGTGGTCACCATGTGCTTACTTGTACACGAAACGTCCCCCGAGTATGTCATTAGTCATGGCATCCAAGTTTCGTAGCTCTTCTCTTCAAACAAGAATTACAAGAATTCCGAGTTTTAAAAAGCATCATTATATAAACACATAAATGCCTTTTCACTCATCCAATGACCAACTGTTTTATCTTTATATTTTTGCAGAATATATATGCAATATAAAAACACCAGTGAGAAATCTTGACAGGGGGAACTATAAAGACATATACAGCACACAATGCACCCACTGCTCGATCCTGCCCAAAATATTCAATAATATATATTTAAGTGGACTGCTAGAAGCTTTCACATAACTTATTCTTACTTTTTTAACCTGCACAGTGGGTACCGCTGCTAGCACAATAATAATAATAGAAAAATCTGCTATGCATGACATCAGACAGGCCACACAATTTCACCTCCTGCCAGTCGCTATTGTCTTTATTTACAAGTCTTCTGAATAAGAGAATGTTAGCTGGTAGGCGATATGCATCAGAAATGCACAATTTACACACATGATGCCTCATAGGGGGAAATATGTATGCTCATTAACTTCCCAACATGAAACTGGGCAAAATGGTAAAGTGTTTGTGTGCAGATATGCTGATACCATCAAATCTATTGCAAACAGACAAACAGACATTGAATTGTATACATAGAGATATACCATTACTTATATTTACACCACTTAGAAGCACATAGTCCTTATAAAGGGATCTTAAGGTACTCCAGCACACAGAAGATCCCATTTCCTGCTTACAAAAAAATAGTTTCAGAGCAGCCAAAATCCAGCTATAAGGCTCTAAAGAAATGCTATCCATGGTCCTTCAGTACAGATGTTGACTCACTGCTCTTTAGCTGTTTTTAAGTTGTTATCTTTGGAATCAGGCACTACATGCACATATAGGAATAATAGGCCTATGTGTGAAATGTTCCTGCATTCAACAATATGTCCGGGGTCCTAGTGATTCAGTTTGAGGGGCCAGATTTCTAGTCACAGAAGAACTTGCTGAGGATGCCAAATCTCAGAGTAGATTTATTCAGGGAGGACGGTGCCAGAGTGGTGTAACCATTCACAAAAGCAGTGGTGGAAACCGAGGTCTTGTCAGCCACCTTGGGGCCACAGGCAGGAATTTCTATAGCGTAGTCGCTGAATTCTGTATAACTTTGAAAAATCAGCAAGAGGGGAAGAAAATTGTGCGATGAACGATGAGGCCATTCATAACCCAGCTAATCCTGTCACAGTGTTAGACCTTAATCCTTATTGAATGCTTGGTACAGGAAAATATCAGACACAAAAATGAGGTAACAAAGGTAGAATTAAACTTTGAACTCTGCTTCACAATATCTCAAAAAGGCTAAACATACAAGTCAGACCTCTAGGTCTTGATGGAACCAGAGGAAATTAAAAACTGTGGCAGAACTGTGCAGGTAGAAATGCCAAAGAAAGCATCTGTGTATCTAATAAATGGTGTCTGCATGTTCACTAAACTGCTGAATAAATGTATCCTCAACAATCCACTGGACAGATTTGCATTTGAAGCTTTCATTATAGAGCCCTTCATAGGCTCCATTATAGTATCGGAAAATGTATTGCTTCTCTCTTGATGTAAAGGTATTTTCTCCATTCTAAAATCTTATTGGGGTGCTTGATCACAATGCCATTTATTTTGTTGAGGTTTTCTTAAGGCTACATGTTCTTTTAACAAATTGGTGTTTTTTTTTCTGTCTGTAAATTAATGTTTCAAAGGTTATTGCTAAAAAAAAATAATTACATTTGAGGAAATCAACAAGGTTTCTACTGAAAGTTTAAAATGTACACTTTGGACAAACTCATTAAAATTTGTACACAGCATATAATGCTGAAAAAATTACTGTCACTAATGGCTATAAATTCATTGAAAGTGTGTTGTACTGAAATCTGCACAGGAGTTATATTCAGATCATTAAGCATGGTGATTGGAAAGAACATGTGTAACACTGCTTCTGGCTAAGTCCTTAGTCAGCAGCAAGATTTTTCCCCCACAAAATGGGAAAAGTGAACCAAGTCAGCAGTGTGTTAATTTTTCAAATAATTTATGATGTATTTGGGATACACGTTTTACGCAATATTTATAAAAAAAAAAAAGAAGTAGGAACTGCTATGCCAAAAAAATATATTTATATAAAATATAATATAAAATATATATATATAATGATGTTGACACTCTCATCACTATATAAATGAAAAAAAGAAAAATAATTAGCATACCCAAGCAAAAACAAAAACAAACGAACAAAAAAATCATAGCAGACTTATAAGACGTCTTTAACTGTTGATGCGGCTTAAAGTTCCACTATGCAGAGCTTAGTGGGATCTATTAGCAAAAATGGAATTTCAATTTTAATGTAGTATTCATAACTATGTTTTCATTAGTGTAATAATATCATGTATTTTTAAGCTTGTAATGAGACCCTCTACACAAGGAGCGGGTTCTCTTCAACAGGGCCGTCATATTTCGCCGCTATAACCGCCCCGAACAGACAGACCACTAGACTCTGCATTCCACGTCATACAACCACCCCCAACCCCCCAACCCCCCCTAAGTACCCCTCAAGTCACAGTATTCTGCCTTCTGGAAAGAAGCATGAGTAGAAAGATGAAAAACAGAAGATAAAGAAAAAGAAAAAAGTAGACAAATGTATTTACTGTTGTTGCCGAACAGGTTTGAGAACAAGTTTGATTAATGGAGGATCATATGTATAATTTAGCAGGATAAAAAGCAAAGGAGGATGAATGCAATTACTTCGAATAATGCAATGTGCACCTGACAGCCACCATATGTTCTAATACATGTTTTGAAAGACTGCCTCGTTACAATCAACTGAATCCTAGATAGTGAACATTTAAAATTGCCAATCTAAACAGCTGTCTAGGTCTGCCTGAGTAAACTGAATCACTCATTTTATTATTTTGTCCAATGCCCATAGAAATGACCACGAGCCTACGTAAAATGTATTATTTACTTCAAAATAAAAAAGCTGATTTTCACACCCAGAAACAGGCGGAACACTGTTCAGAACACCTTCAGCGCTGTATTTACTGTACTGCAGCTTACAATATCAATAAATATCTGTCTGACTCACCTCGTTTGGCTTTCGCTTGTTTCACCCTCCATATTGTCTTGTGGATCTCAAAATTGTAGTTGGAGGGTAGAACACTAACTGCCTCCTGAAGCTCAGGGTCTTTGAGAATCTCATCAGGAATCTGATTCGCAACCCTCCTCGGGCCTTTCACTGAGCCACAGTAATAAAAAAACAATACACTTTCAGCATATGGCATTCAAATAAAGTGGTGAAAACAAAAAGGCAATATGTATTTTTATTGATTTGTGCATGGTTTAAAAACATTTTAGGTGCTGCGTAACATAAATGATCAGCTATGCATTTCATTATTTGCATCTTAAAATATGTAGCTAGACTTTGAATTGTGGTACATATACTGTAGCCAGGGGAATATATATTTATTATCGAGTTCTTACAGTTATTATCTGTTGGGTCCGTGGCTGCAAAAGGTTTGCAAATCTGTAAGCTAGAATATCGAGTTCTGCTCAACACATAAGAAATGAAAAACCAGTAATATGTTTTACTGCACAAGCCCCAAACCAGGAAAAGTTGGGATGGTATGTTGAAATTAAAATTAAATCTGAAAACAACTTGTAAATAATCCTTAAAATAACAGCTTTTTTATGCAAAACAACACCACAGCACATTATTTGAATTTGATATTTACCTCATGATTTTTTTTCCCCCATTTGGGTTTTTTGCCACATATTTTAAAATAGAACTACCACCTGCTGGTTATATGCTGACAGTAAAACGACTGTGGTTTTGCAGTGATCTTGACATTTGACTTAAAATGGTTGCAGTGATCTTGACATCTGACCTAAAAAATCCACTCAGTTTATCCTTAAGTAAGAGTAGATCTCTTTCATTCTTGAGATACCACATTCACAAAAATGGCACACATGAGCCTGCCATGACCTTGAATGTTGATATATGTCCTCCAAAATCTAATCAGTTCATCGTTGAGTCAAGGTGGAGATTTGCGCAAAGTTTAAAGAAAGTCCTCAAAGTCTTCTTGAGATATCACATTCACAAAAATCGTGATGCATTTGGGGCAGTGGTGGCTTAGTGGGTTACCTATCCAATGGTCAGCAGTTCAATCCCCACTATCACCACTGTTGGGCTCTTGAGCAAGGCCCTTAACCCTTAATTGCTCAGTTGTATAAAAATGATAATTGTAAGTTACTCTGGATAAGAGCGTTTGCCAAATGCTGTAAATGTAAATAATGCCTCACCAGCATGGAAGCATAAAATTGAACACTTGTTAATGTTGTTGTTGTTTTCCACAAAGGCAATTACAAACAGAGGACACCAAGTAACGAAGCGTTCTAGATGTTATTTTGTCCGAACAAAGAGGGCTTAAGGATTGCAACAGTGTGGAGTTATCTTTCGAAAATTCACCAAAAATTCTCTTCTGGAAACACGTTCAGACTGCAGGCAGACCAGTACCGCCCCTGCACTCTTCTTCTTCTTCCACAGCCATGCCTTTGTAATGTAAGCAGTATCTACATTTGCACTGTTTGGTTAAAATATGCATAGGCCTCGATGGAAAAATTGCTCCAAAATCTCAGTGTACTTTTCTGCTTTAATGCTGCCACCAGAGAAGTGGAAGTCACCTGAGTGGACTGACCCAAAGCCATACCATGACAGAGCCTGGCTTTTGAACAGGTTGCAGGTAACAGTCTGGACGATCCTCTTCATCTTTGGTTTGAAGCTCAAGGTGTCTTGTGGGAAAATATATAAACAAATAGACCTCATTTGTCAGAACTTAATACTTTTCCACTGTGTGATGCTCCATCCAGACACCACATCCCAAATGCCACTGAGCTCAGAGCACTTCCTGACACAGTTTATATGAGACTTACTTTTTGCACAGTACAGTTTTAACTGGCATTTGGGATATAACAAACAACTCACAATAGATTCACCACATAAATGCATTTTAAAGCATTATATTGAATTACAGATAAATCCCTGTACTGTTATACATGAAACACTACTTGTGCAGAGATGTTTCATGGTCTGCAGCATTTTCTTAAAAAAACATATTTTGCCCAGAATTAATATTTTATTAGCAAATCATTCAGATCATTCAGTTATACTTTTAGTTATTTAACCCAATGATATTGCCACCAGTGGGATTCAAGTCACTGCTTCTTCACTAACAGCAGCAAACAATGTAGCAGCATTTTCATCTTTTAGCTTGTCCAGATCTCTCACCTCCTCATTTGTACACATTGCTCAAATGAAGCATGCAGTTCATGCAGTTATCGCCACCAACAACAACATACAAATGACCTAACAACGTGTTAACTAGCAGAGTCTAATATATGAGATAACGTAACACATTCATTCATTCATTCATTTTCTGAACCGCTTATTCGCCAGGCCATCGCAGGGCAGAAACACGCTGACGGTCATGCAGCCCACTCTTGACGAAATTCAGCAATGGTTCTTTTACATGCTTCTCACCACAGACAACGAGAGACATGGCCTGCATTTGATAACCCAGTTAGCTGCACTGGGGGAACGTAACACATCTGCATTACATATATGAAATGCATTCTGGATCTCTGAGTATAAACTTGACCTTCTCTACCTTTACAATGGACACAAACTCAAAGTCCACTGGAGTGAAAAAGGCTCTTGGTCTTTTGTATTAAGATCTAACATGTAGATATGTAAATGCTAATGCGATCTACACACAGCTTGTCATCACAGTCACAGTTGAACCTCATCTGATTTTGGCACTGGACACACATATAAAAGTATGTATCGCACTTTGATCAAATTTCATCAAAATTTGACATGTAGAGGGTAGTTATATAACGAGGGATGATGAGTTGTTTTAAACGGCAGTAACAGCCAAAAATTAGGGGAAAACACCTTAATGTGAAGAAAATTCTAATTCATATACAAATTTATTTGTCACGTACATAATCATACACAGTACAATATGAAGTGAAATGCTTGTTACGACTGTCCTAAAATTGGAAGAATAAACTGTCAAGAAAAAAAGAACAATAACAATGACCATAACTACCCAAAGGACTTTAGAGTTAAAGGTCAAAATAAATATAAAAATGTAAAATATAAAATTGAGTAAACATATAAAGTAAAATTAAATATAGAATACAAAAAAATATAAAATTAAATAAAATAAAATATAAATGCAGATGAACTTGATCAAGTTCAGTTACTATAATGTGCAAATCTGTAAACTAGTCAGATTAAAGTCACAACTTTCTACTGCGTTATAATCATGGTATGACAAGTTTCAAGACAAATTAGTGAACTTCAAAGGTTCGCAAAAACCTTACTAATTAACATATTTGCTATCATTTAAGGTTTTTTCCATAGGTGTTGTTTATTTTGAAACTTGTTTACTTTTAGATTTTTGGCCATATACTTGTAAGACTGGCAACAAATTCCTAAACACAGTACAAACATATCAATATAAGCATAAATAATCCTTTACTATCCCAATACTGAGTACACAATACACGAGTTGTGTATTAACATACAGCATGTTTAAACACTCCTGACGCAAAGAATTGGTTTACAAAATGAGCCTGTTGTATGTTTTGGCTTCATGTCTTAAGCACTATAGGTGGAGATTAAATGAGGACAAACACTGAACTTCAGAGACAATAGAGCAAAAAATTTAGGTGCTCCTCAAACACAGTTACTTGAAATGTTTGTAAACTGACCGCACATAAGGCACCCATGCAGGCTTGTTTACTTATTTGAGCTGTTTAACCTCCGTCACTAGCATCACGACTGCTGCATGTACTGCATGCTTCGAGCTGCTTCATACACGCTGGATAAAAATGTCGAGAGCGGTGCCAACAACTCATCACACACATCTGAACCCTGACAGTCTCAATAATCACCACAAAACACACGCATGGTTACCTGTCGGCTTTTTAGCGACGATTTCAAGCTCTCCACTGGGCGCCGCCATGTTTGTGGATACTACACGTGGAGTGCGGAAAGGCATTATCAGTGGAGCACCGAGCCATTCAACGAGCATCGATATCATCAACAATCATCAGCGCCTTCTCAGTGATTTCTGAATATACTCATTCATGCATTTTTTGAACCGCTTGATCCTAATTAGGGTCACTGGGAGGCTGGGGGCCCATCTCAGCCTGGATATACTTATACACTATATAATATAATTAATTTATGTATACATCCCACTCATCTTAGTAAGACATTATTCTGTTATCACTAAATATCTATATCAATGACATCTCTATTTACAGTTCACTAGACAGGAAGTGTGTGTCACACTGGTGTAGTGGTTAGCACATCCGCCCCATTGCAAGAAGGTCCTGGGTTCGAGTCTCGGGCTCGGAGAGGACGTTTCTGTGTGGAGTTTACATGTTCTCTTTGTGCATGTGTGGGTTTCCTCAGGGTACTCCTCTTACTTCCCACATTCTGCAGGCATGTTGGGTTTATTGGCTGTTCCAAATACCAAGCCACAAACAAAAGGGGGGGGGGGGGGGGGGAGGGGGGAGGGAGAGGGGGTTGGGGGGGGAGGAAAGAGGGGGGTGGAAGAGAGTCAAGGCGCCGAAAATA
>JBCNYG010000013.1:15666772-15678437 GCA_039654305.1 Porochilus rendahli | reverse complement strand
TATGCAGCCTACTCTTGACGAAAATCAGCAATGGTTCTTTTACATGCTTCTCACCACAGACAGTGAGAGACATGGCCTGCCTTTGATAACCCAGTTAGCTGCACTGGGGAAACCGCAGTGACAACAAACTGATTGAGGGCTTGAACCCCTGACCTTGGGATCAGTAATCCAGCACTTTAACCACCAGGCCATCACTGCCCTAACCATGAACAATTACATTAAAATTATTTAGTCTGAGAGGTTTAATAGTTTATAACCATGAGCATCTACAGACTGTGTCAGTTGAGAAATTGCATAATTTATTGCAAGCTACACTGTGCAACATGGATCTATTAAACCTGGGTACAATATCAAGTAAGTATATCAAGAATTGTAGGATGTGGCACAAGTTATTATACTATATTAGCTGCTGTCGCATTGTGAATGATCATCTTAAATTTCTGGCACTGTCAGAATTTTGTCCCAGGCTATCTTTGGTTGCAGGACTGTGACAATGACTATCTTTGAATCTGTCTCACAGTGTGATGTAGGTACACAGTTTCGCGTGAAGCCAATGTTTCTTTCAAGTTGGTCATCTTTCATCTGGAACAGCCCAAAATCAGAGTGTGTAACCACCACATCACCTCTTCTAGAGTCACACCATTTCTTCTGAGCCCACGTTTGTGCATCATATGAATTTTTGTCTTAGTGTGTGCAATTTGCCATTAAACATTTGCCAGAGGAAGGAAAATTATTGCCACCATCTTTTTTTAGTGAACTGTAAAAAATCCAATATATCAGAGCTGTGCCCTAGTGAAAGGTGTTAAACAGACACCTGTTTTCATTTAGATTGTCCTTCGTCCATCATTTCATCTTGTCATTTCTATTATTGCTGTGAACCCAGAGAAAAAAATTGAGAGGAACCGCCTTGTGAGGCTGAAATTAGAAGTAGGACTGAACTGATGCCTCTAGTGTGTAGTGTGTGTGTCTAACACACTGCAGGAGGACTGCAGAATGCAGAGGAATATTGCTGGATTCATAATTTATATTCCATTGCTGATGTTCATCTCAGCATTCCAAAGAGCAGGCTCTCTCCTTGTCTGTCTTCCCTTCTAGTAAATGACAGGCCAGGGAATACTTTCCAGATGGTTGCCCCTAAACTTCAGCGTTAATCATGGTCAACACCTCCTCTCACTAAGGGTAATAATGGCAACTTACTTTCCCTGCTACAATTCGATCCCTCTTTCAGCATCCTCTTACCAAAAAGTTTCTCTCTCACACACTTATGCTCTCTCTCTCTCTCTCTCTCTCTCTCTCTCTCTCTCTCTTTCTCTCTCTCTCTCTGAATGCAGCATTTAAAGAAGTCCTGATGAGTTTTCCAAGACTCCATAGATATGATGAGAATTGAAGCTTGTGAAACAAAACATTATTTTAGCTTCTGCAGAACGTAATCTGGTATTTTAGAGAGATTAGCAGCAAGCCTCTTCTGAAAGCAACAAATCTTTGCATTTCTTAACAGACCTTTAAACAGTCATGGTATGTTGCACAAACACATGCAGGGCTAAACAGGCCCTAATGCTAATACTCTGCCATCTTATGTGGGCATTAGGTAAATAGACCAAATGAATAGTTTACATTATCATGCTAATGCCCATAGCACTAGCAACAACAACAACAAAAATCACTGGGTTTTTTATTGCTTGCTCCAGCTGTGTGTTTTGGGGTGTACTCCCACTAGGTATGTTTGGCCTATATTCTCCCAACCCTTTCTAGTGGCCTGTGTTCACACTGGTTCAGGCCTAACACTAATGTTATTACAATACAATTTATATTAAGCATAGGCAGCAAAGTGGTTAATACTTCTGCCTCACGGCAAGAAGGTCCTGGGTTCAAGCCCTATGGCTAGTGAGGGTGTTTGTGTGGGTTTCTTCTCACACTCCAAAGTCATGCATATTAGGCAGACATATTATTCTTGATTTCTCCTAGGTGTCAATGTGAGTGTGAGTCTGTGTTGCCCTGTGATGCTCTGTGATCATTCGCCTGGAGTCTGGATGAGGCCTCCAGCCTCACCATCACCGTACAGGTTAAATCACCATCATCATCATCATTATTTTCTGAACTGCTTAATCTAAATTAGGGTCGCCGGGAGGCTGACTCCCATCTCAGCTGACTCTGGGTGAAGGCAGGGTACACCCTAAAGAGCTCGCCAGGCCATGGCAGTGCAAGATACATTGATTCAGAAAATAAAATGAGCTAAGTTACTCATATCTAGTCAGGAGATAATAATAAATATGCTGCTTAGAATGTTCAAGGTAGTTAAGTTGTGGGGGGTGTCTTAGGGTGCCAAAAACTGAAGTGTGTCTTAGGTGCATATGATTCTGAAATGTAATTATTAATTAATGAATTGATGTAATTATTCATTCATTCATTCTTTCATTCATTTATTGCATGCTATTAGCTAGCCTGAGGAGCAGTTTTAAGGGCAGTTCTCTATTGTCTGGGTTGCAGTGATTAATGTGATAATTACAGCAAAATCTTGAATTTTTAAATTCTCCATCACTTTTTTATACTTTGTACTAAAGTTAACATCATAAGTACAAGTCCTGCTTCTTTAGTTCACATTTTTATGACTTAAAGACAAGTACCTGTATCCTTAAAGACAGTCATCTTAAAAATTGTATTGGAAAATATTACTCAGGAAAAATCCGGCACCCCTAGAGGCATAAGCAACATGCAGGTGACTTTATAAATTGGGCATTTAGACCAACTTAAGCATATGTGGACTGTGATTCTGAATATGGTGAAGTTTCCTGTGAAAATATTGATGCAATGTCTTTTAAGTAAGTTAGCTTTATTTGCCTTTATTGCATGAAAAAGCAACATGATGTCTTTGTGAATTACTCAGAAAATAAACAAAATCATATTACAGCAGAGACTGTAAGTCAGGACTTGGTATAACCTGAATTCTTAATTGCCAATTTAACTGTCCAGACAATATCATTATACTTGCCAAGTAGAGATAACACAGACTGATGTGATATTCCTTATATGATTGCACATCTGTGCATATTATTTTGTAATATGACCCTTTCATTGTAATTAGATATTGTTCTTTTAACATCCTGTTATTTCTTATCTCTTCATAGTCAAGTAAATCTACAAGGTGACCTTGTATGCGGAGTGAAACCAGAGCACAAATATGAAATCTTAATTTGCATTTGTTTCTACATTTACAAATAAGTATTATTCATTTTAAATGAATGGTGCAGTGGTGCGTGCATTATTTAAATAGAGGTGAAGAGGATACAAGGTAACCCTTGTTCCTTTTAAGAATAACTGTGTGGCTTGCCACACTCCTTTCTTCTCCTCTTTCTTGCATATAAGACTAAATTCATGAAAACTTATGAAAAGAATGTCAGCGCTTCCTGTCTGAACTTGAACAAGTTCATCTGCTTCACTGTGACACCTAAAAAAATTACAGTCTGATTGACAATGACTGCTTAAATAGTGTATAATATGACATTTGCACTCGCCTTGCAAAATGTTTTACTAATTCTGTGGTTTTATGTCCACGTTGAACAGTTCTGTACCTCCTGGGTATATGATCAGTTGGCAGTGACCATAATCATTCCCTTGTCTATGTTCTGGTAGAATGTTCCAAAACCTGAAAATGTGTGTTCTGGTTCCTAATAATAGCATATTTATTCCATCATTCATTATTTGATTGTAATTGTACATGCAACATGTATAGAACTCAGAATCACAATATTTATGTAGTGAAGGTAGAGCTGATAGACATGGAAAAATAGAAGTGAGCACAAGGGAGCATCTTTTGGAGGGAAAAATATTCCCTTCGTGAGAAACCCAAAATTCATCAAAAAAAAGAAGAAAAAGAAAAGTCAGAAAGGGTCAAAGAAGTACAAAGTCTTCTGTAAAGCAAATACGGAGTATAGTCTAGCTAAGCTCGTCTTGTGTCATTTTGGAATTACACAAGAAAGACACCTTGGGAAAACGATTCAAATTGCATCTCAAGGAACAATTTTAACAAAGAAATTATATAATCTACAGCACAGGTTTCAAACTCAAGGACAAATCCAGCCCTCCAAATCATTTTTTGTGGCCCACAAAGCTTTCAATGAATATGATTATCGTCCATTATTTGCATCAACCATTACTATGAAATATAATTCATCATCCTTCCACTAGGTGGTGGCTGCCTATTTCAAGTAAACAGCTAGTCATTCATGACTCAAGAAAGATCGCATGCTAGCTTGTCACTGTTAATTGTTGTCAGTAAATGCAAGTGAATAAAGGTCATGACTGACTAGCTCTTTACTTGACATAGGCTGCTACCACCTAGTGCAAGCATGATGGATTAGGTTTCGTGGTAATGGTAATTGCAAAGAATGTACGATAATCATATTCTTTGAAAGCCACATAAAATGAGACAATGGACCAGATTTGGCCCACGGGCCTGAGATTGATACCTATGGCCCAAACAAATCATTTTTCCATACAGATTGCATGGTTGCCATTTTGGAATAGATTTCGGCCCTCTATCACCTTTAAATTTCGTGAGGTGGCCCTCAGTGAAATAGAGTTTGACACCCCTGATCTACAGTATATTCCACTCCATGTACTTTAAAGCTGTTTTTATTTTGCCTCACTACTGCTGTGCTAATATGTGCCAACCTGGATATGGGACAATATTTAGCATTTAGTTTCTATATCTGCTGCTTCATTCTTTAACTGTCGATTTCTGCTGTGAAACTAAAGATATGCTTATTATCAAGCCCCATTTTACCAGTGCTGATCATTTCATTGCTTCCCTCATCGAAATAGTTTGTCATGCTGCATTGCTTCCTTGATCATTTTGTAAACAGATCAGTTTTATTCACCATCTGCGTTTGTGAAATATTTAGACATGGTGATAGAGAAAAATATTTGCTTCAGATAAGTGCATTACAATAAATAGGATTGTTTATTGTTTATGATAATCTTATGAGAAAATAATAATGTTTTCTCATTAAATAATCTACATGAGGAACAAGAAAGGAAAAAACCCTGACTAATAACTGCATAATGGGAACTATTTCCTCTAATATCTTTCATTGCTACCTATAGAGAGCTTATTCCTTTAGTTTGTTACGAAGATGGAAGCATACATTTGTCTTGAATGTCTTTGTGTGTTGTTGCATTACAGCCTCTCTTCACTCCTTCAGGAGTTATAGGAATATAGCTATAGTTCTCTCTGTCTGTCCGTATGTCACACTTTAGTTTCTAGACATTCACTTGCCACGCATTGAAGCTGGGGCGTTCAAACTTGGTGTGCTGGCTCACAACTATGAGTGCTAGGATGAGATTGTGTGTGAGTGACCTTGACCTACCTTTCAAGGTCACAGAGGCAAAACTTGCGGCGCGCTGAAGCTGGGGCGTTCAAACTTACTTTGCTTGTTCTATAATGGCATAATATGAAATGGCCCTTTCGTCAGGAGCCTCTGGACCCATGTGGTCCTTTATTCTGTTCGTTTTGTTTGAACAAAACAGTTCACATGTTAACACGTTTGCACATATGTCTATGACTCAGTATGACAAATATTTCCATTTAAACCTTTCTGAAGAATTTTCCTTAACATTGGTCATTATAATAGAAATGACTGACCATAGCTTGCCTATATTCTTTTTATGACACGCTTAATAACAAAATTTCCAGAATGTAAAAATCATTGAGCATGCCTTATACAGCATTGCCTGCCATATTATTGTTGCTATAATGTCAACACTGAAGGTGACGAACTATAATTTCAGTTTAATCAAATCAGCTCTGCTCTTCTGGGTTCAATCCCTGCAGCCGGCAGTGGTCGGCTATTTACGACACCATTAGTGTTGACATTATGACCTATTTGCTTGTGATGCAACACGCTGAGACGCCTGGTCTAATTAGCGGAGTTCAAATGCCAGAAATTCAGGGGAGCAGGTGTAAGGCTGTGGAATATTATCAAAAGAAAAATTTACACTTTATACCAAATACAATTACTGTAAACTGTACTAAATAAATAAATAGATAACTAAATTATCTATTAGTTCACATCAATATGTCCCAATGAGGCACAGCGCACATTGACAAAACTGCCATATTGTGTCGACTACATCTCAAGAGGGAGTGAAGCAACCATCTGGAATATGAAATTCTTGTTCCATTTCTTATTTCAAAATGTTCCATGGATAATTGTCACTACTGTGGAAATTGTGTGCGCTTTAAACTTCTTAAACGTCCAGGTGTTATTTTCAATAAACACTCCTACATTCACTAGACAGGACTCTCAGGAGCTAAATTATTCTTACAGTGAAGGTTTTCGGATGGAATGTAATTTTTTTTTTCAATAAAATGACATGTTTCAGTGTGTAATCTTCACAGTGGGGATCAGTCAACTGTATATAACAGCCATGTAGTCTTATGAGGGCTTTCATCAAACAGTGCATCATCATAACCATCTTAATCCAATCCTGTTGGTGTGATGACGCAAAGTGGGATATAACGGGTTATTATTGTGTTAGCATGTTGGTTATGTGTGTGTTTTTCTCCGCCCTCGCCCAAAGATGGGCGCAGCAATCCCCGACGACCCTTAATTTGGATGAAGCGGCTTAGAAAATGAACGAATGAATGAATAGTTAGCATGTCTGCCTCACAGCAGAAAGGTCCTGGGTTCGTGTCCTGGGCTTGGGTGTTACTCTATCTAGTTTGCATCCTCTCCCCGTGCTTGCAAAGGTTTCCTTCAGGTACTTCGGTTTCCTCCCACAGTTCAAAGATATGCACATAAGGCTAATTGGCTATTCCAAATTGTCCCTAGGTGTGAATGTAAATGTGAGTTGTTTTACCCTGGATGCACCCTGTCTTCACCCAATGTCAGCTCCAGCCTCCCTGCCACCCGGTTGGGATTAAGTGGTTTGGTGAGAGACTCAGTGATTTTTCAGTGATTATATTGTTGAATATATTAACAGTGAACACATTTTTAAGGTTTTTAGTTGACATTTATTTTTAGGTCCACAAGACAGTTTCTGAAATCTCTTACATTACTGCTGCAAATAGATATTTTTTTTCTTGTATAGGGAAACCAGAAAACATAAACATTACATTTCTAAACACTTTTCTGTATTGGGAAACTGAGTTTCTGTTTCTGTGACTACTGTCCGAGCTGCGGGGTTGTATAAAAATAAATAATGCACATTTTCTGAGTCATCAGATTGCAATAAAATCTAATTAGCATAAAATAACAATTAATTTAAGACGGAAAATACATTCTGAGGCTTCATATCAAAATATAGGACAGTAGTTCCAGCTGTAACACAAGTAAATTTATATTAATGCACTATCATTTCAAATTCAAATTGTATTTGTCACATACAAAAAATGTTATGTTAATGTTATAAAGATATGCTAATGTTATTGTAACATACAGCTCATGCAAAGGAACTCCACATAATCTAGAAATAATAGTAAATAGATTTTTACAATTGTGTGTGATGTTTAGCAAAGGAAAATGCATAATTTAATTATTATTATTTTTTTTTATTGATTTATTTATTAAATTTTTTAGTAGATGTTTATTTGTTTCTTTCTTTATTTATTTGCAAAAATGTCTGCATTTTCTAATGGGCATGGTGCTGTACAAACAGGTTTTGCAGGCAGCTTGCAACCCTCCCAGGTTTTGCTCTGTATACAACTGAGATAAGATTTGCAAGAGATTTCAATCAGGTAAAGATTAGTTTATATATCTAAACCCATAACATGTTACAACAGCTGTAGAAATCTCCTGTAAGCTTTCTTATAAGCCAGGATGTTATATAGCTTATTAGGCAGTTCATAACTCCACCTCACTGTTTGACTCTCTCTTGAGCTGTGCTGTCCGAATGGCCACTTTAGAGTAATCTAATGCTCTGTAAATTGTTCAAAAAGGAAGAGCACTGCTGCTTGTCTAAAATCCATTACTGTAGCTCTTTGGCAAGGGATGGAGCACACTAAGTGGATTAAATTATAATTACAAATGTAGGTTTCTTCATTCAATTTATTCAAAAAAAAAGCTTCATTTAAAAATATATAATGTAGTCGAATGTTGCAAAATGAAGAAACTGTTTTATGTTTTTATTTTATATTCATGCAGAATTGTGTGCATTGCTGCTCGGTAAAGGCAGAAATCCATGATTCGGACAGTGCAGCTGCATTTGATTACACCTCCATCTATTTCAGTTTTAGCATCTTTATAATAATGTACTGCCCTTAGCTCTATGGCTGAACGCAACAACCCTTTACTGTTAACAAAAGAATGGTTATCAGAGGACAAACATCCTCCGGCAGACTATTCACAAACAGAGATGATTACAACAGCTCTTTTACACCTTATGTGATCAAGCTGTGCTTTATTGGTACTAGCAGACCAGCTGTGTAAATGCCACTTGTAAAGTAGGCATTAACAAGATTGTCACCAGGTGCCTACTAGCCACAGCAGCAGCCAATGTATAAATCTTGTCCACTGCACTAAACAGAAAGGAGACCAAGGCCTGAAGAAATGCCTGCCAATACTTGCTCAATAAGGGAGACGTATAATATGGCCCTGGACACAGCGATCAATAGATTGTCTCTGTAGGGTGGGATACAGTGTTCCTGCAGAGTCTTGGATTAGATCAGCTAGTGTAACTGGAGCTGGGTAGCGTTGATGTTAAGCCAGGCTGGTGAGTCACATCTTCCTTCATTTATCCTTTACCTATCAGTTCCAATCACTATTCCAATCAAGATCCGCATCCACTCTTGGTACTCTTCTCTGTGCCCAAATACATAGCTCTCAGTTTCAGACTCTCATCTGTATGGGGAAAATGATTTAAAGACGGCGATGTAAGGGATGTACCAGCTCTCCAAAAACGCTGACTTAACAAAGGCAATCTATGCTTTTAACAGTGTTAAAGAGTTTGGCGAGTACAACTACAATTCATAATAACCCTCTTCAGTCTAAAAGCTTAGTTTGAACATAACTGTGCCAAAGCAATTGTTGGGCTTGTTATTACAATTAAAATAAAATAAAAAATTATAGAAATATTCCAGAATTTGACTTTTCTAGCTTCTGGCCTAGTGAAAATTGAATTTACATACTATGAGGATTAAGCTTAAAGGCGAGAGTAATACACATTCGACAACACCGTGATAACACATCTCATTCTGTTACCGGTTTTACTGAGTTCATTTAAACTCAAAGTAAGTTCACTATGAGGCAATTTCATAATGAGGCAGCTGCGCCATGCTAACTTACTATATGAGGTGCAACAGCCACGATTGAGTCAAAGCCATGCAAGCTAATGCAAGCCAAGGTCTTTACCAAGGCCATTGTCACTTCTGGGGCTTGCTTTCACCTCCTCATGTCTATTTCTTAGCCACAACAATTTGCCGCGACAATTAACAATAGGCCAGACAAGGTGCATAAGGCAGTATGAGGGTGGAAGACGGGCTTTAGACTATTTCAATATGTGAATTTTTAACTTCTGTACCTAAAAGATACAGTCAAAGTTGTAACATTTTAAGATGTCTCCACGGTGCCCAAACTGTCAGATATTCCTATTCTTGTGAGGACATGTGGTCCCCATCAAGATATGAAGACACAGCCATACAAAAATGGTCTGGATTGTGCCGTCTATCCATTCCTTAAAACATTTGGTTTTAAAACATTACTTTAAAGTTCCTACTAAACAGCGAAAATCCTTCTTCAGCTTAACGTTTGTTAAAAGATACACCATTTTAGACAGACATAACTTGAGCTGCAATGTTAAAGCTTGTTCACATACTGGAAGGAAATTATGTTTAACATATTTGCAGTAAATAGCCCAGTGCCTTCATTTGAGGTAGAATACAAGATTTAGGCCATTACTCTATAATGCTGCAGTTAGTATAGATTAGCTTTTGTATTATATATGGGCTCTCTATGTAAATAGTTGCATAAGTACTTGGCATTTAGATGAGACGGACATTTGATGTAAATACTTGAACACCTTTTGCTTGTTATGTGCCCGTTAAATACATAGTTTGCTTAGTACACATTCTTGTTTGCTTTACTTGACTATGTTAGGTAAATTGTGACCTATCTTTTCAGTTATCCACCTTTTCTTAGTCACCGCGCTGTAAATTGCTGAAATCCTCTCTGTTATGGGTGTTGCACCTGCTGGGCAATAGTGTGATAATAGAAATACAAATGGGTTTTCAGTTTGAGCCTGGCACATTCTGGCACGGTCGGACAGTGACTAATGAACTCGAACTTTTTAAGGCAACTTGTTTACTCAATTTTTAAGGTAAAATAAACATCTTTTTTAGTGTAGACAGCATTGCTTAACTACTGTGGTGTGTGGTTTGAGGCATGGCTCATTTCTTCTGCAGTTACTGTCTCGAACTTTGACAGACATGTTATGAGAATAAACGTTTTAGGGTACACATCATATTTGAATTCGACAAAGTTTCTGCTTCACAGCTCGAGGGTCCTCAGTTCTTATCTAAGGTTTAATCATGAGTTTCTTTCTGTGAAGTGTTCTGCATGTTCTTCTTGTTTCCACAGTTTTCTTGTGGGTTCTGTGCTTTCCTCTCACATCAAAAAAACATGCAGGAACATAGATTAGCTATTATAAATTACCTTCTAGCTGTGAATGGTGTTCTACATGGACTCGTGTTTCATCCAGGGTGTAACAGTGTCTGCATTGTGCATTATTGTATTTATTATCTTGCAACGCTGGGATTTTATTTTATATTTGCCCCCCACTCGGCCCCGGTCCCCCGATGCAGTCTGTGTTAGTAGCAAGCGAGCTGGGGGATGTTCCTCTTTCTTCTGCCAGCATGCTGCTCATACTGCAGTGTCTTTACAAACTGTGCAAAGGGGCACCAGGTTTCACTGAGGATGCTTGTACTGAACTTGTGATCTGGTGTGTCATTGATTGATGTCTTTCAGGCACGATGATGAGGTAGAATGTGTAGAATGTAAGTGGGTGTATGACGTAGGCCTATGCAATCAACATTTCCTGTCAATTTTGACCCCAACATCTGTAGCAGTGAATCAGTCTCATTAACTATGACAGGATCCTGCGGTGACTCATGGCAGCTCAGAAACCTCATATTTTAGAGCAGAAGAGTATTTTCGAATTTAAAAATATTTCTCCCGTGACTCATTAATTCCTTTGTGTTTCTTTATAATAAAAATATCTACACACTGTAGCGTTGACTTACAGCTAGGAGTATCCCTTTTCACCGTGTGCAGAGACAAAGCTGGAGAGAGATAAAAGACATGGCCGTGTTTGCAATCAGAGAAGATGAGAATAGGCATTAAATAAAGGTGAAGAAAAGGCTGACAGGGGGAAAAAAAACAAGAGGTAGAAATCCTGAGAAGTGCAAAGCAAGAGAGTAGAGAAGTGTCAAAACATTCTCCCAACCCTGACTGTCTCAGTCCTGTCGCTATGGGTGAATATAAGCAGCACACAATGTTTTAAATAATATACCAGGCTTACGGATAAAACAGATAAACATATAAAAGATTCAGCAACCATGGAATCCTGTCATAAGAGAGATACACAGAGAGAGGGAGGGAGGGAGAGAGAGAGAGAGAGAGGGAGAGAGAGAGAGAGAGAGAGAGAGAGAGATTGTGGTGTACAGTGATGAAGT
>JBCNYG010000013.1:15616336-15630227 GCA_039654305.1 Porochilus rendahli | reverse complement strand
ACACACACACACACACACACACAAACACACACACACACACACACATATAGACCATAGTTTTGACAGAATATGGCCAGTAAAAAGTCTTGCCCTGCACTTCGTACAGAAAGAATCTAAAACTTTCCTCCCCATTCAGTGATCAGCAGCTACTTGAGCTGCATTGTAATCAGACTGAGTATGTGGACTATTGCCTGTATCTGATTGCTCTCTATATCCTTATACCCTGCCACTGCTCACAAAATTAATGTTCCCAGTGACTACTTACTGAATAAGCAATTAAACAAACATACTCTTCCTTTGTCTAAGACTAACTACAAGGAATTAACACCTGCCACTTATTGTAATCCTTTTAATAAAAATAGCGGTATTACATTTGTACTTTTTTTGGCTGCCAACCGCACCCCCCCCCCCCCCTTTGCACCTTTAATCGCTTTCCCAATAACAAAATCAATCCCCTTCCACCTCCAAATTCCCCTCTGTATTCTTTACATGGTCCATATGGCAGCAGCTTGTTTAGCCCATCTATTTTTAGCTCCTCTGATTTGTCAGCGGGAAAAGTGTTGCTGCCACTTCTCCTATACTTGCTTCTTTCTTGTGGTGTGTGTGTGTGTGTGTGTGTGTGTTTGTGTGCTTATTTAGGTTAACTATTCATTGTTAGTAAAATCCTCATTATCAAGGATTGACTGTGCCATGCATACACAAGTGATCTCAATAAAATTATCAAAATAACATCATGGAAAACAATCTCTCCATTATCTGATCAAATTTATTTGCATCAGCCAAACTCCTAGGATTTTTTGTACTTTGTACTTTTAATGTTAATCAAATCTACTGGTCCACCACAAGCATCAGTTAAGAGGTGCAAAACGGAAGTGAGACAACAGGGAAGGAAAAACTCTAGCACTGCAAACATATAATATATCTAATCATGTCTACTTAATGTGTCACTATTTTACAGAGGCCATATTCCCCTCGTCACCCAGGTCACCACTGTGAATATTATGCTGGTAATATCAGTCAGTACAACGAGGAACAAGTCAGATGTAATTATAGGCTCCAGACCCCTTTTCTGCTGAGGCCATAACTACTGGCAGAAATATGGAATCACTACACTTAGAAGATATTCACAGTGTAGGTTTTTTTCTTTATCTAATGAATAAATCACTGATTTTTGCTCAGTAACTGAATGCTGTGGCTTTGTGAAACATTCATCAAGCAAATTAAATAAAATATATAATACAGTTCATCTACTTTAACAAGGACATCCCTCACAGACTGTGTAAAAGATCAAAAGATGTTGATGGCTACCCGTCAGCTGTGTTGAAAATTTGGTGCAAAAAAAACGAAATTGGAAAGTCATAAAAGGATTACAGACAGGTACAAGGGAGATGTCAAGGTGTCAGCATACAAAACACAATGCAGTATGTCTTGAAAATAGAAAATGCACAACACGACAAAGGAAAAACAAATGAGTGGAAACAGGAGTTAATGCTTGTGTCAGATTGTAAGAAAATGGCTGACTGAAACAGGATTTATTTTCATTTAGAAAAGCTGAAGAAAATCCAGCAGTAACACCCTAACAAAATTCAAGGTAACAGTGAGCTGAAGAGAAGCAATCAAGGAGTGGGGTGATGATTGGATGAAAGTGATATTCAGTGATGAATTACAGCTGTGCATTAGCCAGTTAGATGCTGCTGGAACCTTTGGCTGGTGCTGTTTTAATGAAACATGTGAAATCGATGCCTGGAGAAGGCATTTATGATATGGGGTTACAGGTCAGGTTAAGGACCAGAAAGATGGTGGTCACTGTAGTGGTGTGCATTGACATTTTGACCACTTTTCTGACTCTATCAATAAAAAAAGATTTGCTAATAATGAAGTCATTTTTAAAGAAGACAGTACCTCTTGAAAAACAAGCCAACTAATGTTCAACCTTTTCTTTTAGAAGGTTAAATCAATAAAAGGACATGGCCAGTAAATATTCTGTCTCAATCCGATTGAAAATTTATGAGGGAAAGTGGTCCATGACATGACTCCATCCTGCAAAGCTCATCTGCTTGTTTTTCATTAGTCAAGCAACAAAGTAATCATTACAATTTTTTGTTTATTTTGATAATGATAATGATGGTTCTATAATTCAACATGGAATGATTTCATAATTTGTTTTCTGCTCTGAAAATAAATTGTCTCGTGTCATACCTCGGATTTTTATTTATGTATTTATTTATTGTATAGGAAGTGAAAAAGAAAATACAGGGTGAATATCCTCTAAGTTCATAATTTTTTGCCTTGGGTTGTAGGCTATTTCTAAGAATCAGTGGCCTAAAGAACGCTTACCCTCATATCTCGGTCATTGATTCAAATAAAATAAGTATTACATCTTGGTCATATCCACATAACTTCCTTTGGCCAGCAGTTTAACAATATAATATGTATTTTTATTTCATCATAGAATGCACAGTTGTTCTGTAAGGTCTCCTCCATGGTGTGTTGGGGTTTGAAAAAATTTAACTTTGCCTCAACTTCCAAACCAGTTACAGATTCTAACTGCTTTACTCAAGTGGGTAATAATGCACTGACAGGTAGAGAAATAATATAGGTCCTTATAGTCAGTACTGCAGAGTTAGTACCATATCCAGGGGATACATTTAAATGTAGAAAAGCTCATAGGAGTTGATCCTTTGCATTAAGTTAAAGGCAAGTAGAGCTTAGCTTTGACAATTTAAATCATAGTGTGGCATATCTGGGGTAATAATAAGGATGGTGTAATTCATTTTTATAGTGCTTTACAGAGATATACTTTTGAAATGTAAAAGTATACAGAGCATTTTTAGACAAGAACACAGTTAAATGAGTTATAAAATATATGTTTGCAAAAACTAATATAGAAGAATTATAAAAAAATGTATACAGAACATAATTGCAAAATAACTATTATAAAACAATTAATTAATTCATTAATAAGAACAACAACAGCAACAACAATAATAATTATTGTTATTATTCCTGCATCCTGAACCCTGAGTATTATCTCTGAGCCCAGTTGTTATGAATTATATTAGTGCTCTTAGAGTGAATTTGAATTTTCAGTGAGTAAGACACATTTAAAGAAGGATGATGCCCTTTACTTCATCAGAAAACTTTACCCTTCATTATACTTACAATTAGCTAAGAACCATAAAGCAGGCATTAACTTTCATTAACGTTCATTAGAAGCAAACCATTTGTTCTACTAATGCCATTTAAGTGAATAAACATGCTTAATGATCACTGCATTTAACCAAGAACAGCAATACAATCACAGTAATGATGCTGAACTTGAATTGAATTCCTGGTCTATTTAAAAAAAAGGATGTGATGGGAAAGCAGTTGTCATTTGTTGATAGTAAATAAGGAGTCACGATCATAATTAATCATAGCCAGTTCGTATTTTTCATTTTATCATTTGTTTTGTAGACTTGATATAAGCTTGACTGTCATTATTGTCTCCAATTACTTCATGATCCCACAAATCAGATGTGGTATACAACATAATTAGCTAACTGTACATTGGTCCTCAGCCTGTAATCACCAAGGAGACCACAAGACATGACATTGTACCTTATCTATTTCTAAAGGTAACTCAGATATTTCAACAGAATTCCATTAGTTCATCATAATTCAAACATTTATGTCACACTAAATATAGGACACATGTCATTGTTTTTAATTATTCACTACCTGTTTCTAGCTTGACTTTGAATAATTGATGGTCAAGAAGGACCATTTTAAATCAGAGAGGTTTCCCGATTGGTTCATATTGCTATTAGACTTAGACTGGTAAAAAGACAAATAATGAAAATATATACAGAATAATTTTAGGGCATTTGAGCTTTATTTATTCATTCATTTATTTGCCAAACCACTTAATCCTACTAGGGTTATGGGAGGCTGGAGCCTATATCAGCCGACTCTGGGCAAAATCTGGGTACATCCATGAACAGCTCGCCGGTCTATCGCAGAGCCAACACGCACGACCAATCCCACTCACACTGAGGGTCAATTTGGAGCAGCGAATTGGCCTGATGTGCATGTCTTCAAACTGTGGGAGGAAACTGGAGTGCCTGAAGGAAACACAGGGAGCACACACAATTCCTATAATGAAACAGTCTAACCGAGCCAAGGATTTAAACTCTGGACCTTCTTGCTGTGGGCAGTCACTCTAACCACTAAGCTACCATGCTGAACCATTTGACTGTTATGTAAATATAATTGAAAACAGATTTTTTATTACTTCCTTCAATCGTTATCCGTACTGCTTATCCTGTTTAGGGTCAAAGTGGAAGATGGAGCCAATCCCAGCTGACTCTGGGTGAAAGGTGAGGTACAGCCTAAACAGCTCACCTGTCCATTGCAGGGACAACACATACTTTTTACGCCTCAGATTTTTAAAAGTAAAAAATTTTCACTTTTAATTTTAATTAAAGACTTAAATGTTTTTCCCTTTTACCTTATGGTGAATTGAATCAGTTATATTTGTTTCCATTTTCATTGATTTAATCCACTGTAATTGAATTACTTTCTTGACAAGGGTAGCAGAGTGGCGTAGTGGTTGGCATATCTTCCTCAGAGCCTGGTTCTAATTGCCGGGCTCGGGCAAAAAGCCTGGGTTCAATTGAATGTTCTCCCCTTGCTTGTGTAGGTATTCCAATTTCCTCCCACAGTCCAAAACATGCACAGTGTAATTGGCTGTTCCAAATTGCCCCTTGGTGTTAATGTGAGCGTGAATATTTATTTGTCTTTGTTGGCCCTGCTGTAGACTGTCAAATTGTTTAGGGTTTACCCCACCTTCACCCAGAGTCAACTGGGATTGGCTCAAGCTTCCTGAAACAGGGTAAACGGTATGGAAAATGAGTAAATGATTTTTGTTGCCATAATATATAATGTTACATAATATTTTAATTGAAAAGTACAGATATAAAAAGTATATAGCGGTAGTAAGATTGAGAAAAAAAATCCTTGAATTCATACAAATTTGTCATGGAATGATTAAAATAGAAAAGTATTAAAAAAATTTTATTGTATTGTATTTTAGTATTTTAAATTTGCCATTAAACATGTTTCTCGGTGTTTGAGTGAGTGTGAGTGTGTATGTGTGTGTGCGTGTGTGTGTGTGTGTGTGTGTGTGCGTGTGCGTGTGCGTGTGTGAATGTGTGTGTGTGTGTGTGTGTGTGAACATCAATGTGACCAACTCTTAAGGGGAAGCATGTTATTTATTAGGCCATGCAAGCAAGGTACCAACAGCCATGCGCTTATCAGGGTCCTTAGAGAAACACAGAAAATTGAGTTTGTCCAGTGTAATGGTGTGCAGAGTCACAGACACACTGCTTCTCTCCTATTAGCAGCAATGTGTTATTCATGAGGGCAAATTTAGTGTGAACTATGCTTCATTGATATTCAACAGACTGACTTTACACTGTCTGTCTAGGGACCAAAGCCATTCTGTTTCATGCCTTTATTTAGTTATTTCCTCTTGGTGACTGCAAGGCGTGGAAAGGGACTGTGGCTGTGGGGTCGACAGGGTAAACGTCAAGCCCAGTCATAGCCTGTTTAATCATTCTCCCTGTAACGAGCTCTCAGCTGCATCCATTATACACCAACAGATATGGGGAAAGGTGCTGAGAGAGAGTGCAAGAGACAAGCAGAGGGAGAGATGGAGGAGGCAAGTTAAACTGACTAGAATAACGCCCCTATTGTTCATCCGCAAAAATCTATCTCTTTTGTCAAGAATTCAATGTGGTATTATTGGCACACTGGGGCCCTAGATGAGTTAATGGAGGATCCATGACGAGGTCCACACCGACTCAATAATTCACTTTAGTGAGGCTCATTATGTGGTCAAGCAATATGATAATGTACCTTCATGCTCTCTTGTCCCATTTGCATCTCGCTCTGGATTGCTAAAAATACCTCCTTTTAGATTCTCTTTCTTCCTGTGTCTACAATCTACTGGAGATGCGGAGGGGTATAAATTGTGGTGAGAGAGTTCCAGGAGACACACACATGCTGCAATCAGAGAGGTGACAGGTGTGAAGCAGCAGGTCTCAGGAGGTAGTTTTCCGCTGCAGGGTGGAGCAAAGAGACAGAAACCCTGTCGCTCAAATGCGTATCCTATTCCTTCCTAGGGATCAGTGGGCACCTTTTCTTCCAGCAAAAGACAAGCTGTTGTATTATCTCACTTCTATGATTGCAGACAAAATCATATTTGGGGAAAATATATTTTTAAAAAGATTCATACCACAGAATTCTCAGATCTCATTGGTCAAAAAGTGTAAAATAATTTCCTGCAACTCTCTGTAGCGCTGGCTGTAATTCAAATCAAAGATTTATAATAATGTACGTGTTCAAGCATGTTATGGTTTTTATTATAACTCATTCACAAGGATTTGTTTAATGATACAGCTAGTCTAAATCTAATAATAATTTGATTAATAAATCTGTTATTATATAATAACATTCAATTCAATTTTAGTTTATTTGTATATAGCTTTTTACAACTGACATTGTCGCTAAGCAGCTTTAACATAAAAATGTTTTCCGTTAAATTAAATGTTCTTAGCCTCTTAAAAGTGCTCTGCCTAAATCCTTCTAATAGTGAAATGCTCTTTTTATGGTTCTACATAGAACTTATAAGGGTTCCCACAAGGACAACCAAAGTACCAAGTAAAGACACCCAGCTTAGGTTTAACTAGAACAGCTTTGCACCTTTTTTCCTTCCTAATGCTTCTGTAGTGTAAATATCCTTTCGGATTAGCTATCTTACATCCCAGTTTAATATCTCCTTTCTAAACTAGGCTTTCTGGCTTGTGTTATTTTACTGGATAATAATGTATTTTTGTTCATAAGATTCAGCTTTTGTAATTTTCTGGGCTCAGTAATCTCCTTATTTCTTAGCTTCTCAACATTTATTTTGGTTACATGTGTGAATTTAATTGAATTAGACACCCTCAAATTTCTCTCTTGCGATTTAGATTAGATGTGTCCCAGCTAACAAGTGACTGTATAGTTTAAAAAAAATAAGGACTTCTATTCTTGGGGTGCACGTGACATCACATCTGGTTTGTGTCATCACAGGATCACGCACCTGTTGGTCAAACACTCGAATTTCATAACAAAGAAGAGAGAGATTGTGTGTTTTGGTCAAAAAAAAATGCCATAAAGCTGTGCTGTTATTGGTTGTTCTAACCACTCAAATCAAGTATTTGGAATAAATTATTATCCATTCATTTATTTTCTGAACTGCTTAATCCTAATTAGGGTTGTACAGAGGCTTGCCCCCATCTCAGCTGATTTTGGGTGATGGTGGGGTACACCCTGGACAGCTCGCCAGGCCACCACAGGGCAGAAACACGCTGACGGCAACCCAATAGCCTACTTTTTACGAATGACAACAATGTTTTTTTACATGCCTGTCACCACAGACTGTAAGAGACATGGCTGGCCTTTAATAACCCAGTTAGCTGCACTGGGGGGACAGCAGTGACAACTTGGTGATAATGGGGCTTGAACCCCTGACATCCTGACCTTTGGATCAGTAAATCACCACCCTACCACCAAGCCACCACTGCCCCTAAGTTGTTATTATAATTTATATTATAATCCCAAAAGAATGACTGAAGAATATATTGCTTTCATCGAGAGCAGTTAACCATGACAATGCTTGTGTTTATTTAACTTCGTCAAAGGTTTTTATCCACTTTCATTTTACAAAAACAGTATTTTCTCTTCTTTAAAGCTTTTGAATGCTTTATTTGTATATCATTCCATATCCTTACATAATCTTTGATTTTTTAAGAAAGATCCTTTGTTTTTTAAAGAGTATGGATCAGTTCCAGCTCATTTGTATGTTTTTTTGGCTTTAGAATGTTATAATAATCCAACAACTCTACTACCTGTGTTTGTTGTTTGGTGGCCATATCGAATGTTTGCCCACTCAGAAAGTCGGAAATGAGCGGAGGTGATATAGTCGCAACTCAAGAATTCGCACTCACTCACTTCATTTGCCGAACCTCTTAATCCTATTAGGGTCACAGGGAGGCTGCCTGTCTCAGCCGACACTGGGCGAAGGCAGAGTACACCAGCTCGCCAGACCATCGCAGGGCACACTCACATCCACACCTAGGGGTAACTTGGAACAGCCTGTTAGCCTAATGTGCATGTCTTTGGAATGGGGAGGAAACTGGAGTACCTGAAGGAAACCCACGCAAGGATGGGGAGCACAAGCATACTCCACACCTGACGTCTGATCCCAGGACTCGAACCCTGGACCTTCTTGCTGTGAGGCGGACATGCTTACCACTATGTCACCATGCCGCCCACCCAAGAATTTCTTAACCATTTAATAATCATGTCTGATGCATTCCATTCTAACATTGCTTGATGTGAAAACTTTGGGACCTTTACAGTTAAATTGAGTGCATATGATTTTCCAATGTATAGACAATTGCATTAGAAAAAATAAGACCTGTGAACTGTTTATTCTTAATGCAATAAGTGACATGGCCAAGCTTGGGTTGTCTTGGGAGTTAACAAGGGATGTCTACCTGAAGGCAACTCCAAGACCCTCAAACACTGAATCAGTCTTGTATTATTTTTTCCAGTGCCTGTAGACTAGAGGCATGCCACAGTAAAAGAGCTGTGCTTAATCTGGCTGCTCACTGGGCATACTAATGACTGTCCAAGCCTTTCTAATGTACACTCATCCTGCTTTGAGCTTGGAACTATTATATTACCCAGTTATAGCAGCCTCACATGATTTTTAAAAATACCTTATCTCAAATAATATTTCAATAAATATCTGGTTTTCTATCTGTAAGAAAGTGATTCCCCAGCCCTGCCTTTCAAACTGAGGAACTAAGGATTACAGTGATGTCAAGAGGCAGTAAGAGAGAATTGATTTTGAGTGAATGACAGTAATAACATTTTGAATAATACATTTTTTTTTAGAAAAAAGGAAAGGTTGTCGCTAGTGTACAAATGGGACTCACAGTGTGAAAAAATTGCCTTGTCCTTCCTTCTCTTAAGAGGATCTGCTCAATAAATCAAACTGAATAGCTTTTTACAAATAAGCAAAGAAGGAGATAAATATGTTTTCTACATAACATCGGTACATAGGCTATCTATGTATCCATTTACAGGATCAGAGACTGATTTCAACAGGAAAACCAGGCTGATAGGTGCATATAGTCACTAGCTTCTGAATAACTGATTATGATATGGCATATGTCGCTTGATTTATAGCTGTGTGGAATTTTTAATGTTCCACATTTTATTTCCTACCACAGCAAAGGCCCTATAGATTTGAGATCTAATAGATGGGAATTTGATATCCACATAGGTTTCCCTGGGCAACCAACAGTGGATAACTAGTGTATACACAAGCTGTCAAAAAGCTTCCCAAAGGCACAAATCATAGTAACCACATAATAATCTGTAGCTCCCAACCGACTGTGTGGTATGTTTGTAATTCTTTATCATTAATCTTACTTTTATATCTTGGTGAGTTTTGTCCATACTTGTCCAACTTTTTACCGTTGGACTATTGCTTTGTCTTGGCTTCATGTGGAAATTGTTTGTGTGCTATCCTGACAGTCAGTTGTATTTTTCTTTGCCATCTTATTCCACAAGATTTCATGCCTAAATCAATCCAAACCAATTCTTTAGAGTATATAAAAACTCAGAATGGTTTACCACATACTAGGCTCTATTCCAGAAACACTTTACTGATTCATTCCCCTTTTTTCTTCCATCTGTGTGTCTCTCTAGGCTGTGGGCTTGAGTTCCTGCTGGTGCTCTGTGGGTTGGATCTATCCTGGTCCTGCCCGCGCCACTGCATCTGCTACTCGGCCCCCAGCACCGTCAGTTGCCAGGCCCACAACTTTCTGTCTGTCCCTGAAGGCATCCCCCCCCACAGCGAGCGTATCTTCCTTCAGAATAATAAAATCCACCGGTTGCTGAGGGGCCACTTCAGTCCCACTACAGTAACACTGTGGATTTACTCCAATAACATCACCTATATTGAGCCCTCCACCTTTCAAGGGTTCACCCTGTTGGAAGAACTTGACCTGGGAGACAACCGCTACCTGCGTTCTCTATCTCCAGAGACCTTTCATGGGCTTGGCCGTCTTCATGCTCTTCACCTCTATCGTTGTGGCTTGAGTGCACTGCCTAATAATATCTTCCAGGGCCTACGCAATCTACAGTACTTATATCTACAAGTAAGTCTCAAAGCTGCCAAGCTTTTAGTAATGTGTTGTATGTTTATTATATTTTGTTCTCTCCTCTTTTTCTCAAAAGGATAACCACTTAGAGTACCTGCAGGATGACATCTTTGTGGATCTACACAACCTAAGTCATTTGTTTCTTCATGGGAACCGCCTGTGGAGCCTGCATCAAAACACTTTCAGAGGGCTCCGTGCTCTGGACCGACTGCTACTGCACCACAACCAGGTGCAGTGGGTAGACCGTCTGGCTTTCCATGACCTGAAGCGTCTCACCACACTATATCTGTTCAACAATTCCCTGACAGAACTATCTGGTGAGAGTCTGGCCATACTGGGTGCTTTGGAATATCTTCGTCTCAACGACAACCCCTGGGAATGTGACTGCAAGGCTTTGTCTCTGTGGGACTGGCTTAAGAGATTCCGCGGCTCCACATCTTCAGTTGGCTGTGTGGCTCCAGCCAGTCTGGCAGGAAAGGACCTAAAGCAGCTGAAAAAAGAGGACTTCCCGAATTGCTCTGGATCAGAGTCTCTCCACCAGAGCAAGACCAAGCTGTGGTCTGGAACAGACAAGGTCTCACTGAAGCAAGAGCCCCAACCTGCCCAGCCTCCACAACGACGCCCTCACCACCCCCACCTTGGTGAACAATTCTCTTCTCTGCCCACACCTTTGCCCCAACCTCCTCCTGGGATTAATGGAGTACAGGCAGGAACAGGAGATTCCCCAGATGCAGTCACTCCTCAGAGGCCTGGTCGATCTAGGAACTGCACACGCCAACGGAGCAGGGGCGGCAAAGGGAAAGGGCCAAATGAGGTTCATACATCAAAGGAGATGGCTGACAAGGAGTTTTCCTCATCTGACTTCACTGGCAAATATGACCACACATCTCCTGATAGTTTAACCACGCGGAGAAAGAATAAATGTTCTCCCCGGACCACTGTGCGTCCCCCCAGTGGGGTCCAGCAGGCTACCAACATGGGCAATTCTCAGTGGCTACAACTCCCCCTCTCTAGTATTGTGGCACCTCTTGTGCTGCTAACTGCTAGATTCATCATCATACAGTGAACTTGATGCTGGTGCATTGTATCTAACTGAAAAAAAAAAGACGCAGCGCTCAGATCCACTCTAGCTCCAGCCTTCCAAGGCCTCTTTACACAAATCTCTGTGTCTGCAAGTGTGTGTATGTTTTGGAGTCGGTGTGGGGTGGTGGGGATTGTTGTGTGTATGTTTAATAATATGTGTAAAACACTGTTTAAGGATCTTTGCCAGTTAGACTCTGAAATAGACACACATGCTTAAACTTCATATGCTTCATATCTGTGAAATAGCTACATATGGGTGAACATCAGATGCTTAATAGCAGGAGAATGGAAGCTTGAATAGGAAGATAAGCAGTGCAGGCAGCCTAAACGTTTTCACTGCCATTGTTGCCAAAATATTTTCATTTTCTTCTAGATGGGTCATTATATCATAATCACAAGTGATAGCTACACAACAAGACCTGCAATTTGGGTATAACATGCAACAGAAACACAGGGCTGTGATACTAAAATGACTATAAACCAAATTGCCAGCAAATAAATGTTTCATTGTTAATTTCACACAATTACAATTTTAACACTTTTACAATGTTTTTATTACCTTTAAGTTCATGTATAAATGGCTGAAAAATGTCATCCATAATAGTGTTATTTGCAAAATCAGTCAAGTTTTCTGTCCAGCTTGTCCTGGCTCATATTTGTTGACAAAACCCTTTTTTTTCTTTCACAACAGCTGAATGTGTTTCTACACGTAATTGCCTCATTGTTCTGAATTATTCATGTCGTGCATTCTCTTCATCCTTGACCATAGTATGTTCATTATGGAAATAAATAAATTAGTTCAGAAAGCTACCATATAAAAGAACATATACAAAACTATGTAGCTTTATTGAAATCTATGATGTTAGCAAATTAATTCCTTAAAATGACTCTTAAAATGATTAACGCTGTCACATGTACACTTTGTACAATATGTAATATTAATTTTAGTGACATCCCTGAGCCTGAGGTACATAAATGTTTTTGATATATATTACCACCTAATCAAAAAAAGCACACTTAAATAAATGTTTTGTGGTTTATTTATTTAAAATAAAATTTAAAAAAACATGATGGCTGCAGGCGAGCTCCCAACACAGCCAGGTGCAAAGTCTAAGAGCCGTTTAAACGCACTTCTTTTAAGCCTTTCCTCAGTTGTGGTGGTACTGTGCAAAAAAGTATTTAAAAACAAAATAAAACAAGATTTTTATAGTTTAAATTTACATATTTTAATCACAGCACTAAAGCAGGTCAGGTCAATCCCAATCCACTCTGCGTGAAGGCGAGGTTTACCCTCTACAGCTAATAGTTGTTACTAACTACGTATGTAAAGAAACAAAAGAAATGCAAAAGCACGGTGTCTGACGGCATATGTTCTGAACATAGAAACAGCACTTCGTACAGGTGTTTTAGTACATATTAAGGGAAAAACAAGAAAAATAATCAAAAACAGGAATGTTACAGTTTACTTTTTAATTTTAAAGCATGATGAATATGACACCACCTGCTCAAATGACAAATTTTGACAGTGTCCACTCAATATAATGATTCATGCACCCGAGGTTGCGGACCAATCATATATATATATATTTAAAGTCACATCACATTTTGATTATTTTGCAACAGCACATTAATGAATTAATTATGGAGCCTAAAATACTAAAAGCTGCTATTAATGTCTAATGAAGCAAAAGGGTGCACATGCTTCAAGAACAGTATGTGTGTGTGTCTGTCTGTGTGTGTGTGTGTGTGTGTGTGTGTGTGTGTGTGTGTGTGTGTGTGTGTGTGTGTAGGATATAAAGCTCTGAAAATCTAAGAGTTGTATTTGTTTATTGTCTCTGTGTTTATTTGATTTGGCTGAGCTGGGAACTAGAGATGACCTGCTAATGGGGCTAATGGAAACAGGAAGTGCCCTGAGAGGACAAAGGTCAAATTGGGATTAACTTTTTTTTGTTAACATCCCTCTGTCTGAACTGTCTATTAAAATGGACACCTTTCACCTTTAGAAGGCTGTGAAATCGGCAATCCAACAGTACAAAGAAGATATTCCTTGAAATAACTTGTTGTGATGTATAATAGTGATTTTCAACATACCATGGCCAAAAAAGCCTTTTTGGAGCCATAGGACAAAAACCAGAAGTCCAGGAAAAGACGATTTGTCTGAGCTGGACAGAGGGAAATGTGTGGATGGATGTTCAATCTCCAGTTGAAGGTCCAGGCAATGGCTGGAGAATTGTGCCTCCTCTGCTGAGAAATCCTTTGTAAAATATAATAAACTGTAAACAGTTTTGTCAACCAGTAGATGGACTCATGACTAAGATCATATTGGTTCCATGACAAAAACCATGAATGAATGACGTTTATGATGATAACAGGGTTTTTTACTTCTCAAGCAGAGAAGAACATTTCTTCACTTGATTTGCTTTCTCATTTTCTCATTTCCTATTTGGTTCATACATGTTTTAGATTCGATTTTCAAAGAAACTGCACAATCCCTCTTCTTCCACCATGTCCAATCTCTCTCTCTCTCTCTCTCTTTCTCTCTCTCACAC
>JBCNYG010000013.1:15595926-15607851 GCA_039654305.1 Porochilus rendahli | reverse complement strand
GGTCTCTCCAGTGTGTTCTGGGTTGGCCTTGACATCTCTTCCCGGTTGGACATGCCCGAAACACCATCAGGGAGGCGTTCAGGAGGCATTCTGATCAGATGCCGAGTCACCTTAACTGGCTCCTCTCAACGCGAAGGAGCAGCAGTTCTACTTTGAGCTTCTCTCAGATGACAGAACTTCTCACCCTATCTCTAAGGGAGAGACAAAGGAAGCTCATTTCAGCCGTTTATATTCGCGATCTTGTTCATTCGGTTCATGACCATAGGTGAGGGTAACAAGGTAAATCGTCTGGTAGATTGAGAGCTTTGCCTTCTGGCTCAGCTCCCTCTTCACCATGACGGACCAGTACAAGCTCTGCTCACTGAGCTGCCCCAGTATCTCATAAGATTTTGACCAGTCCTGGATTGGTTGCTCAACAAGTTCTCAGACACATAAGGAACGTATTCTTTTCTAATGTCAGACTGTTTAACATAATCTTTAAGAACCATACTATTAACTTCGTAAGCTTTTTAGAGGAGATAAGTGCAATAGACTGTTTTCTCCTTTTAAAAATATAACTATCGGTCATTACGTAACCTTGTTTCTTACAATATTGACATGTGGGACCTGACTTGGTCTGGTCTTTCTCAAATTTCTTCTCCTCGACACTGGACTTATGATTGTTGCTGGAAGATTTAGGTTTTTGATCAGAGCAAGGCCTTGGCCTGTCATAGTCGTCACTTCTCTTCACAAAGACTTTTTTGGGTGAAGACTTGGATGGACGCATCTCGAAGCATGTGAACTTGTCTTGATTCAGGTGATTCATTGATTCATTCCTGAATCTCTGGAGGTAAGCCTCTGGTACTAATTCATAGGCCTTTAGGATAGCAGCCTTGAGCACTTTATAGTTCTTCCTGTCTTCTGACAAAAAAAGCTTTGCCTGTCAACATACTTCGCAGTAGAGACGGCCATTGGTTCTTAGACCAGTCATAATCGGCGGCTGTGTTTTCGAAGAACTGATCAACTGCATCCTCACTGAATGCTGCTACTAAGCTTGTGTGTTCGCCAACATTAAATTTTGGCTGCGACTCGTCTCCTCCTTGTTGGCACATCTCCGTTTTCTTCATCGTCATGTCTATTCGGCATTTCTCATTTTCTGCCTCCATTCTGCGATTTTCTGCCTCAATCCGGCAGATCTCTAATTTTTTTTCTATATAAGTTTTCTATCTCCCCCTTCTGCTGCTCACTGTGGTCTTGTGCCAATCCTCCTGGCAGCAAACCTTTTTCTCTTAAAGCTTTTTGTATTGCTTTCTTTATGTCTGCCTTTTTTTTTGACTTCTTCACGTCAATCTCGAAGTGTGTAGCAATCTTCTTTAACTCCTCAATTTGAAAAATCTCTAGACCCTCTAGGGTGGGATTTGTTAAAAAGTCTGTTAACTCAGACATTGTGCTACAATTATTGGCTCGATACAAACACAATTGTTCTATCCTGGACGAGCCCGCAATTTGTGACGGACTGGCGTGAGCTCCAGAAGTATTTGGAATATACCAGGTCAGGCAAAGGAAGTTGGTCTAGCAATTTATTACAGATGAGACAATAAATGTAGCAATTAACCATAAGTCAGGCAAAACTTAGCATGAGGAGAGATAGTCGTAAGCCCGTTGTTTCTGAGAGTAGGACATGAGAGGCGAAGATTGGAGACAGCTTGTGATGAGTAGAATCTGGGATTTTGCAGCAATATTCTCGCTGAGATGTTTATGGTTGTCCAGGTTTTACTATATTCCATCCAGCAAGAACAAGAGAGTAGTCTTCGTACTTATATAGTTTATATAGTTCTCGGTGACATCATCACTACATCACAATTGGTACATGTTCTTTCGGTAAGGCTTTGTCATATTTGGTTAATATACATCTGTCAGTTACTTATGTTATCATAGGTACAGGATGTGCCTGTTATGTTATACCTCCCTCCATGAAAGAAACGTTGGTGAAGTTTATGACTTTTATGATAGTTTTAAAATATGAAACAAACAAGATCATGAAACAAATATCAAACAAATAAGATGATGAAATGAAATATCAATCTAAATTATAATTATCATAGCTACATCGTGATATTTTTGTATGCAATTAGAAAATAAATTATAAATATACATTATATACTAAATACATGCGTTAATCGAGAGAGTGCGTCTGTACACGCCTTATTTACTCCCTTGACGTGTTTAATGACAATGTTGTATTCTTGTAACATTAAACTCCAACCCAATAACCTTCTGTTATTGCCTTTCATTCTGTGTAGGAATATCAGTGGTTTGTTGTCAGTATATACTAGTATGGGTTGGGTGAAAGTGTTGCATTGCTAAAAGAGCTAGTGTCTCTTTTTCAGTGGTGGAATGATTTGTGCGGTGGGTACTGATTTCTTTTGAAAAGAAACAGTGTGGATGTTTGACATAATTTTCACCTGACTGTGATAGTACAGCACCAGCACCGGGATAGCAGCCGAAGGCATGGGTTCTGCCGGACCGATCCGAATGTCACGTCTCTAGCGGGGAAGGAGCCTGAGCTGGTGTGTCAGGTTGAGAGATACCGTGGCATGGCACTTTGCCCTGCTCTAAACATCGACTTACAAAAAAACTCACCATTTTTATTATCATCCCTAGCCACTTTCACATCTGGTGAAACATGTGTCAAGAAGCCACATGCAATATACCCTGCTTAATGAATGAATAATCATGTGTATCATTTCTGTTTGCAAAGTACACCATTGTTTTAAATCAGCAAGAGGAAGCAATGCCATGCCTTTTGGCTTTTTTAACACGTACTTAGGGCAGCAATTTTAAAATGTCCAGTGGGAAATATGCCCAATAAATAAATATGTTAATAGCATATTAAATAAACAGACATTGCTAAAATATGTTGCGAACAAAGCAAATATTAACTTTATATTATATACAGATGTTTGGTTTAGCTTGGACTTTACTACAGTGAGACAATCACGGCATCTTTTGTCATGTGACTAAGCTTTGCAGAAGGCCCAAAGTCAAGCCCATATCACCCTTTGTCTCAAATGTGCTTATTAACTATTAAATATCAAAGTTAACATGCCTTAACCTGGTGCAAGTACTGCAGCTGGGGCAAGCAAGATTGCTGGAAAGTGTCACGCTTCTTTACCTACTTTCTTACTTATTTTCACTATAAACAAAGCCATGAAATCTACAAACCATTTTTTATTCTTTAACTTCACCAAGCATTTACATGATCTCCAATTAAAGTCAGTCAGGATTTCTTCCATGAAGCTGGCAATTCATCACTATCCTTTCAAGTTTTAATAATGCATCGGACAGTTCTTGACTCAAATCCAGTAGCGTCCTCAGTTTTCTTTGCTTCATGTTGGCCAGTAAGTTGATCCCTCTGCAACACAATAACATCCGTTCCACAATTGCAGAATATGTCTTCTGACATTATTTTTATATTTTTATATAATTTTATATATTATATATATTATTTATATATTTATATATTTAAGAAGTAAGAAGGGACTCACTGCATCGATAAAGTTTAAAAGAATTGTTGCCGGCGGCTCGGCGGTGCAGTGGTTAGTTAGCATGTCCGCTTCACAGCAAGAAAGTCCTGGGTTCGATTCCCTGGCTCGGGTGTTTCTGTGTGGCGCTTGCATGGTCTCTACGTACTGCATGGGTTTCCTCCCACAGTCCAAAAACATGCACAGTAGGTCAATTCCAAATTGGCCCTCGGTGAGAAAGTGAGTGTGAATGGTAGTGTGTGTGTTTGCCCAGCAATGGTCTGGTGAGCAGTTCAGAATGTACCTGGCCTTCGCCCAGAGTTGGCTTAGATGGGCACCAGACTCCCTACAACCATATTTAGGATTAAGTGGCTTAGAAAATAAATGAATGACTGAGAATTGGTGCTAGCTGAAACATAATTAACCATTACCAAATGGTGGGCAGCACGTTGGCATAGTGGTTAGGATGTCTGTCTCAAACTAAAAGGCCCTGCATTCGAATCCCAAGCTCAGCAAGAGTTTGCATGTTTACCCCATGGGTTTTATTCGGGGACTCAGGTTTCCTCACACAGGCCAAAGATATGCACATTAGGCTAACTGGCAGATTCAAATTGTCCCTGGATGTGAGAGTGAGTGTGTGTGAACGGTTGTGGCATGCTGTACAACATGTGCCTTGCGTTTGACGAGAGTCAGCAAAGATGGGCTCCAGCCTCCCGGCAACCTTAATAGAACCAAGTGGTACCACAAATGAAAAAAAAAGATAATCAAAATGGTGATTTGTTTTTGTTCAGGCAGTGTAGATCCACACCATGATATAAGAAATGAAGCAAAACTTTTAATCCATCACTTGAAGTCAAAAGAAAAAAGGTGCAAGCTTAACATTGTGGTAAGAGTGGGGGCTCTGCAGGTGGTAACACATTTATAGAAGCACAAGTGGGACTGAATATCACACTCTTCTGGCAAATTTCAAATGTATCGCCACCTGTTGCCTCACTCCACCCACATCAGTACAGACACATTTCCTTATGGAAAATAAAATAACAGCTGAGCTCAAACAGACAAAAATAGCTTCACACCCACCCAAATTAGAATCACAGTGGAGATACCAGGAAATTACACTTAAAATGATACTAAAATAGAGTTCTTAATCTAAACATGCAGTCATGCAATCTGTTTCTGACACTATTAATAGCATTTCTCAATTACAGTACATTAACTCATAATTATTTCCAACAACAGCTGAATCAGAAAAATTATATTTTAATAGAATAAATCGCTAGAACAAGAATGTTTACAGACAACATCAGAAAACACAAACGATTCTCCCATGTTCAGCCGATAAACTGGATTTTCAGAACATGCTGCAAGTCATGCTGAGGCCCGACAATGCGGATGTGCTACAGTCATCAGTCTGTCCGTGCATGCCTGTGTGCATCCCTGTCTTTGTCCAGGCTGAAACTTCCTATTCATCGGTGGCACCTGCCTCGAACTTGGTAGATATATGTAGGATGATAAAGTGACATGTCACGTATCAATATTAGGACACTGTGACTTTTTCCTATATGTTTAGTCACACATATATAAAACTACTTATACACCTTAGTCACACTGACATTGGGTCACTGTGTGTCTGACCTTGACCTTTGACCACAAAGCTTTTCCAAGCTTTTCCAAAAAAAATAAGCTTTTCCAAGCCATATTTCCTATATGCCTTCCCACATATACATCAAACTAGTTATACTTATACAACTTGGGAAGGGGGCATCATGTACCAACAGTAGGTCATTGTAACCTTGACCTTTGACCACAGGCCGTTTTTTTTAATGGTTGGCCTTACACATGCTACATTGGGAATGGTCGGGTCACTTGCTACTTCAGCCAGAGGGGGCCCTCAGTGATGGCTACCATCACAATGACATCTAGTTATTATTCAGATTTATACCTGGTTAGAAATGACAAGCCTAATCTTATGTAGTAATCTACATATTCAAACACTCAACGACTATGAGGTTGAGTTTAGGCAAATTTATGCAGACAAAGTCATAAGTAATCCTACCTCTCTATACCTTTTTTCTTTTTTTACATAAATGTTTTCTTTTCCATAATAGAAATGATTAAAGATCCAAAGAAAAATGGGTCAAAGAAGACTCAGTATGAGGTCAGTGCTGGCCTTTGAGTCAAAGCTTGTTAAACAGCAGGAATTTGGCAGTTTGCTGGATGAGTTTGCAAGGTGAAAAACAAGAAGGAAATCCAGTCACCTAAGATAAGACTGCTATCTGCTTATCAACTGGACAACCAAACTATTCTTAAAAAACAGGATATTAACATATGCCATTTATTTTGCAAATTAAAAGTTGTTGAGTTCATCAGGAATACATGCATTGGTTGGTGCATGGGTAGTGGAGAAAGTGACCAACTTAGATTCCTTCCCACAGTGAATGATTAACTTACCCATCCTGGAGTACAGCACAACACAATTTACATCTTCAGTACATTAAACTTCTATACCCTCTGGTCTCCACATAAATATTCACATATGGATTTATGTATTCATGTATACATAACCAGGACTCTAACAGTTCAAAAACACCAAATGTCTGCAGCCTGAGCTTATTTTATCAGCTGTCACTCATTGCTGCCTCACATTTGAAAGCCCAGTGGGATTGCAGGCATGTTTTTATTAGCATATGACCCAAACCATCCTCACAAACTCTTTTAGTGGTGTTATCTTCTTGCCACATCTCTGCTTCTCTCCTCACCCCAAGTAGTGGCACTCTACCCCACTTGCAGCACTTTCTAGATTGCAGCACAACATAAAGTTTCATCTTCCACAACAAAAGAAGCAGACAGACATAAAGTGCCTCTCTCTCTCTCCGCCTTTTCACTCTCTCTCATGGTAGGAATCCAATGCTCTTCTAAGGCCAAGTTCAATCTCGCCATTCCATTTCACACACTCTTCTATACTTTGTCCCTCAATTTCTGGTTCCTGTCCCTTCTCCATCATTGCTTGCCTGCAGTAGCCTTTCCATTTGCAGTATATAAACCCACAGACACAATAGAACAAACAGGCTGTAAAGACCTCTCGCTCTCTCTCTCTGCACATCATTCATTCATTCATTTTCTAAGCCGCTTAATCCTAGTTAGGGTCAGAGGATGGCTGGTGCCCATCTCTGGGTGAGGGCAGGGTACACCCTGGATAGCTCACCAGGCCATCGCAGGGACAACACTCACACAACCATTCACAGTCACTCTCACACCTAGGGGTGACTTTGAACAGCCAATTAGCCTACTGTGCATATATTTGGACTGTGGGAGGAAACCAGAGTATGTGGAGGAAACCCATGCAAGCATGGGGAGAAACGCCAAACAGAAACCCCCGAGCCTGGGAATCAAACCTAGGCCTTGTTGCCTCACACACACACACAAAACACCGAGTGGCAGCTGCTCTAAGACTATAAGGGAAGCTCTGCTCATCTTATGTAAATATATCAGTTAGAAATCCAGTCATTCATTTCCTAACACAGTTTAATAACTACATTTGTACACTTCCAGCCAGAATAGACTGAGTGACTCATGTCATCACTTCCGGCATTTGGTACATTCGCTTTCCGTAAGAAGGCAGTCGATTGTATTTTTGTTTTCGTAAAATGTATATCTTACAATGTATATTTGTTTTCTTAAAATGTATTTTTGTTTTCATAAAATGTATATTTGTATTCTTAAAATGTGTTTTTGTTTTTTTTTTATGTATTTTTGTTTTTGTAAAATGTATATTTGTTTTCTTAAAATGGCTATTTTCTTTTCCTTAGAGAATTTACAAGATGTATTTTGTCAGCATTGGTAACTGCTTTAACAAAGGGTTAAAGTAAAATTTTAAAACATAATTCTGACTCTCTCTCTCTCTCTCTCTCTCTCTCTCTCTCTCTCTCTCTCTCTCTCTTTTAACATTCCCATGCATCTCTTTGTAACACAACATCTGAAATATCTGAACCCCAGGTACCACCAGCCTGGAAGCTAGCTAACAGTGTTTACTGAAAGCAAACTGGGGTGAATAACTCAAAGAGAACATGTCTGGCCATCGTCCATACAGCCACTCACACATTAGCTGGCACGTTTGCACTGACACAAAGCAAATGCCAATCAGAAAAATTACAGCTCTTCAAATAATAGGTGGTGAATAAATCAGTCCTAATCGCTGAATTCATCTAGGGAAAATAAAGCCGGTCTACATTGTTGATGGTGATGTCTTTTATTTTCACAGCAGATCAAGCACTCACATGAAATAAATGTCCTCAGTGTACACAATTACAGCATGTCAAACCAGCACCAGAACAAGCAGGAGTTTACAAAACATTCTGATGGAGGCAAATTTCTCTCTCTCTCTCTCTCTCTCTCTCTCTCTCTCTCTCTGTGTCTGTTTTTGTGTTCCTGCTGTCTATTATTTTCTTAGGATAAAAATCCATCCGAAAACTCAAGACAATACAAATGTCACAGCGTGTCATTTAAATCGTTTCCATCACTTGGATCAGTTTTCAAATACAAACACTCATTAGGTTTACTCAAGCAGTAACAATGTGTACAGCTCTACAGGTCTAGTCATAATGTCCAAAGACACAACAACCCAATATTAATAAAATGAGTAGAAGGATTTAAATTTGCTCAAAGAATTTGTTCTTAAATATTTGTAACAGGGTCCAAGGTCCAAGTTAATATTCCCATTTATCAATCCATCTTCATGTCCAAGGATTATCAAGCACACGGTGCAGCCACGCTCGGGTGAGTCACTTAAGCTCTATTTTGTTGTAAAGAAAGAGCTGATACATCATTGTCTTTCTTGGAAAGAGAGGAATGGTATTTTTTGGCACTGCAAACAAGCATCAGTGTCTTTTGCCACTATTGGAATTATGCTACTTCCCACATGAGCAGTTGGAATTACGTGTTCGTAGAACGTTCAAGAGCTTTGTTGTCGGAACAAAATGACCAATGGTGGACTCAAGGTTAGTGTCCCTGTTCCCATGACAACCGTTTCTAATAACTTTCCACTGCACTAGTCTATTTGCTATAGGTAGAATAATAAAAAACAATGTCCTACATGTATATCAAGTTAAGTGCACATAGTTTGCTGATTAAAATTAAGTGTACAAGCAACAGCATAACAATTGTTTCACTGTGAAAAATAAACTACATACCATCCATTACTGAATCTGTTCTCTTCTCCACCATGATGAAGGACACCCTAACTCAGGAACTCGAGTATCAAAATTATTTATGAATTTCCCACACGACATTAAGACTAGAAGGGGTGTTGATGTGCAATTTCATGTGCAAAGTCAGCAACTCATATTTACCAGATTTCCGGTAGCATATGGAAGAGGCATTAAATCGGTGAGCTGAAACAGGGCGCTAGTGGAAGAGCATAACAGTGGATGTTGGAGAACTTGGGAAGATTAAAGACAAGTCATGTAGCTTCATTTGGATCATTTGCAGTTTTTTGGTTGCACATAAGAAGCTATGCGAGGGGTGTGTTACAGTCCAAATAAAAGGAATAAAAGCATTGAACGTGCACCTGAGTGACCTCTGTGGAGAGCAAATGCCAAATCCTCCAGATTCTCGAAGACATATGAATACTGATCAAAACTATATGTGTATATATTTAAATACAGAGAAAGTGGGGATGGAATCAAAAGCAAAAACATTATTTAGAGGAATGGATTCAAAGACACAGATACATATATAAATATGAAGCATATATCTAATGATATTTGAGTAATAAAAAATTAAACAAGAAACAATAAATTTAGTGCTGAGAGGAATTTTCAGCATCTTCAAAAATGCAATGTGTTCAGATCATATCTCTGGCTAAACCAATTATACACACAGCTGATGTAAAACCAGAATTCAAGGGCTATGCTGATAGTGCTGATATTTCTACATCTGTTTTTTCAGTGGCTTTCAATATTATCTGAATTAGTGCTGCAGTGCATAATTGTAGCCTAATACAATATAAATCTTGTAGTTATGCTAATCAATTTATGCAATGGTTATTGCGATATGTCCCATGTAAGAGGCAGACCACCTAGCAGGATACTTAGTGGCCAGAAACCATGTCGCCTTGTCTTTCACTCTGTCATAATGTCCCAGCATGACCTTTGAGCACTTAAGTTGTATCTCCACAACCACTTATGACAGAGACTTGATACTAGGCTTGTATGAAAGGTCTTTGGACAGGCTTTGGGAAAAGTCAATTTGGTTGCTATAATTACAAATGCTTGATATGGAAACATTGTTTTTTGGTTACCTTTACAGCTACACATGATAGAGAATTGATATTTGGTTCATATGAAAGCTCTTTTGAACAGGTTTTTAAGCAGTCTGGTTGCGAGGGTAAACAATAGTTGCTAGGGAAAAATTATTTTGTTAAACTCCACAGCTGCATAAATGATAGAGACTTCAGTGCGAGCTCATTTTAAAAAGGGCTTTTTTGTTTGTTTCTCTACAATTTAATGTTAAATTACTTTGTGTTACAAAAGTTTTTATTTTGTATTTTTTCACTCTGTGTTATCCCACCTGCAGAGCTTTAGGTGCTGCTTCTATAGTTCACGTTTTATGAAGGCCCAATGCCTGCATCCCTCAAAACACTAACTGTTATTCTTTTCACATCATCTACATTTTAAACATTGCTCATTTTCATGAAATTTTCCAGAGATTCTGGACTACACGGTTGGTAAAATTTTTGAATAGTCACAGTAGTATACCTTGAAAAAAAAGTGGATATGAGGGAGAGAGGGAGAAAGAGAGAGAGGAAGAGAGAGAGAGGAAGAGAGAGAGAGAGAGAGAGAGAGAGAGAGAGAGAGAGAGAGAGAGAGAGAGACATATAGACCTCCTAAAAGGCCAAAATCCTGAGACTGACCAGCATAAATGCAGATGCAGCTGTCCATGCACAGACCTACTGATGATGATAAAAACACCTGAGGATAGAGTGCATGGGTGATGAAACATGACTGACGAAAGAGAATTCAAGCAGAAAATTGTGCACAGAAATGTTCTAAAAATATTAGCTCTTGCACAATAAAGCTGACAGATTTGAGGGACAGCAAGATTAAACGCAGAGATCAGAGGAAGCAATCCAAAAAATGTCTTGGAGGACTTATTTTTAATCTAGGAATAAATTATTTTAGGTATTTCTAAAGAGCTCTCATCTGCTGTAATAACTTAAAAAGAGCTTGCACAAGAAAGGACTAAAAAAAAATGCTGGGACGATGCCACACTCTCTAGGGGCGTTCTCCGCAGGAGACAGCGCTCCTTGCCACAACCCTATAACTCTGACAGCCTGCAGGAACATAAGCTTAAGAGTGCCACTCTGCTACTCATGCACACACAAAACACACATACCATGTTGGATGGCTAAAAATACTGCAACCAAGTGTGACAAGCTCTGTGCTCACTTCAGTACCTTGGATTAGAGGCTCTGGGGACGAACCACATTGGTTTAGCTTGTTTTTCTTCCATATAATATATAAGAAAGGATGCACTTCTCTCAAAGACTGTGGAGAGGATGTAAAAGTGAGCAGTGTTACAATTTCCCTTGTAGCTAGGACCTGGTAAAACAGTTTCTGTAGATTACACATCAGTTTTGGCTTTTGAACAAACAAGACACTCCAGTATGTCCCTGTTAAATTTGCACCAAAATAAATCAATCTTATCATTTATGCCATCCAGCTAGTCATGAAGTCCAGTTCAAAGCCCAACTGAGAGTGCTTAAATTGAGTGAGAATGATGGACACCTAGTTTCTTTGTCCACATCCTTCTTTCTCCATCTGCTCTCCTCAGCCCAAACGCAGTCAATTAAATTCAGGCCTGTCAGATCAAACAGACTTCCATTTACTTTTATACACATAACAACCCCCAGAAGAATGCATGGAGAAGGATGGCAGGGTGTTGACTTTTATACACAGCGAAGAGAGGATCAGAAGAAGAAAGCTGACATTTGAGGAGTGGCGAGAGCCGTGCCCAGAGTTCCCATGATGCATGCAGTGCCCCATCAACAACTCACAGCTGCACAGAGCGCCTGCTGATGCTGTATGATGTGCTTTTAAATCCAGTCAATAGGCCAGTAGTTCATCTCCACTTAACAGAAGTATACACATTGATGTTTGATGAAGTATTGTTGATTACTGCTTAGTTCATATGTTTAATGCTCATCTTTGTCAGAATGCCTTCCGATGATGCTGAAGTTGCACATAATGTAAGTCATATTTAAAGAAAAAAATTATAATAAAGAAAAAATGGCTGGGAGTTGGTAGAAAACTTGTTTTTTAAATTCAATTTTCATATGTAAATATTAGTCAGGCACGGTGGCGTAGTGGTTAGCACGTCCGCCTCACAGCAAGAAGGTCCTGGGTTCGATTCCCAGCTCGGGCGT
>JBCNYG010000013.1:15546715-15556811 GCA_039654305.1 Porochilus rendahli | reverse complement strand
GCCCAGAGTTGGCTGAGATGGGCGCCAGCCTCCCCGCGACCCTAATTAGGAATAAGCGGTTCAGAAAATTAATGAATAAATAAACAAACAAAAAGTTTCTGCGATCTTTGCACTTGCTTGTGCATCTCAACACTGGCCAATTAATATGTTATGCTACAAATGTCAGTTACGCAGCCCAGCCAATCCAATGAGTCTGCGTCAGACTGGAACAGCCAACCAGAAAGGCAACATGTCTCTGAGCATGCCTTGTTGGTCAAGGACTGATGTTGCCAGAAGGAACTGCTGATGTTGCTCGTGATTGTTTTAAATAGCTAGTAACACTAACTTTAAAACTTTAAAACGTTTAAGTGTATAAGTCAACTGTTTGCAGAAGCAGAAGCACAAACACATTCAAGGGAAATCATAAATGCCTCAACTCTTTTGTCTTTTCTACAGTTGTCTTTAATACAACTCTTACTGGCTCGAATCACAAACATTAGCCCTTCCAAACCTTGTACACTGCACTACTATTCAGAATAACTGGAGTTGGCAATAGCCTAAATGAACTGCAATGTGCAGAAATGTTTGTACTTATAAGAAACTAGCTGAGTGTACAGTACGTTACAAAGCAAACATAAGTGAATATAGAGTCTGGGTCAGCATGAGTCATACATGATATGAAACTATCAACAACCTAAGGGAATTTATTTTTTTTACTGTAGACTAGGTGAACTTTGTAGCTCTGAGCATCAGTATATACAGGCAGTAACCCAAAACAACTTCAACTCACAAACTGCTCAGCCAAAAGAGAAGGTGCACACCAACATTTTATTTATAGTGCATAACCACTTTCATATAATTGTTGCTTCAGTTCGTCAGGTCAAGGCTCAGCAACATTTCATGGCAATAAAATGTAATCAGCTGACAACCTGAATGTACTGAACAAGCAGGATATTTTATCAATGGACTTTTTCTTCCCTTTTGGCAGAGATATAAATCGTGGCTCAAATAGTGAAACAGTGATTCAGGGAGAATGAGGAATGAACTGGCACCACAGAGTCCTGACCTTAACCCCAGTAAACGTGTTTGGGATGTGCTGGAAAAGATTTTATGGAGTGGTTTGATTTTCCCATCATCAATTCAAGATGTGGGTGATAATGAACCTAACTCTGGATGGAAAGAAATTTCCAAGTGCTGAAAAAATGTCATGATAATTATGCACTGTAATCAAGCCTAAAGGCAGTCCAACAAAATAATAAACAGCAGGTTTAAACAGTATATACAATTGCTTCTATGGCAAAATAAAATAGGAAATGATAACAGGCTATATCTAGCCTGTCTTTCTTTTTTAATTATTTATAATTACTGAAAGACCTAAAAATCAACATGGTAAAATAAATAAATAAAATAGGAAATTCCACCATTTTGTAAACATTTAACTGACTTCAAATCTCCCCCCTCCCCAGCCACATATAGATATTTTTGTTCACTTCATTCTCTTTCAATCTGTGATATTTCCACCCAGCCGGCAAAGGTGAAGGCTAATGTGTGCTTTCTCAAAGACATTTGAAGCTGGCCTCCAGTTTCAGATTACTGCATCATAGGGCATGTAACATATTTGAGCTCACAGTCATCCATGATTAGTGTCTAGTGTCACTCTGAATGATGGGGGAGAGCATTTACCATCCCTACCCCTTGACAGCATGGTCAATTTCTCGTATCCCAGCCATGGACTACTGTGGTATTGCTGGGATACTCACAGTCTCCTCAAACATATTACTCCTATGGAAGCCACTAGGGAGCACCAACTTTTAATAGCACAAAGATCATGTGATCCAACGCTCAAAAGAATTTTCTGTCACTACTATTTCACATTTTAAAATTATAACACAGTCTTGATGGCATGTGATTTTCAAGAAAAGGGGTAGACAAGGTAAATTTTAGTACCAAGCAAACAGCAAGGCACCAGTTTGATGAAGTCTTACATATATTTTTAACAACCAAAGACAGCAGACCCACGCACTTGGTTTTAAGAGCTCAATTAAGGCCCAAGAATTCACAAGTCAATGAAGTTATGTAAACAAAGCAAATTGTATTTGCATATTCTAACAATTACTGATAATGAATAACTTCAGGCTCAATGGATGCCACTAAATTGAATAGTTCCCTTGACTTTTTGTCGCTAGGACACCTTAAAAGCTACTCAAAACTTCAGCAGATAACTGTTAATAACAACAAAGCTCCGGTCTCACTGTAGCAAGGGGTGCAAAAGAAACCTGATGCTGAGTTGCAGTAATTAGTATGAAGTCATATTAAAGACTGCAGCAAAGTTGACCTGGAAAGATGGCACTGCTATTCAGTCTGTTTTGCTCACAGCCTTCTCAAAAGACAATTTGTTTTCTTTTAGTTCCTCCATCACTTGAAGTATTGGCACCAGCATTACATAATGCAGTATCTGAGCTAAACATTGCATTATTTTTCACAAAGACTGATAACAGTTGTTTAGTGAACAGATAATTGTCCCACTAAGACTTAGTTTTATTAAAAAAAAAAAAAAAAAAAAAAAAAGTTGAACATACTGTACACCGCAGACACAAACAGAAAATTCTCTAAGCAGTTTTAACAAACTTGCTGCTTAGATTTTTCTTTGAATCTAAAATTAAAAAAGCTCAAAGTAAAATGATGCAATAATAGTAAGGAATGAAGCAGGCTCACTAATCTTACTGCCGAGCAAACTCAGTGGTCTCAAACATCCACAAATTCATTAGATCATGTTTACTTTTCAGCGGGATCGCTGGCATGTAGACAGATAATGAGATCGTTACTGGATATAAATTTGTCTTACCAGAGCACGCTGGTAAATGGTGCCTCAGCTAGTCACTGGGATAAAAACCCAATTAACAAATAAAGTTCAAGGCAGAATGGAAAGTAAGCAACATAGAATAGTGACCATCCAAGCAGGATAAGTTATCCTGAGTAATACCAGTTTATACATGCATGCACACACATGGGGAGCAGTAGGAGATCTTCCAGATCAGTGAATATAGACGCTTCTCTGGCAGACGAGCTAAACACTTTCTATGCTCGCTTCAAGGCTGCAGCTCACAGTGCTAACAGCGTTAGCAGTGCTAACGTCGCTATGGGCAGCACACTTCTGGAGCGCACTGGAGAGGATAACTCATTCATCACCTCAGAGCACGACGTGAGAAAGGCATTCAGAAGAGTGAACACGAGGAAAGCAGCAGGACCAGTTGGCATCACGGGTCGAGTCCTGAAGACCTGTGCCGACCAGCTTGCTCCTGTGTTCACTATCTTCAACCTCTCCCTTAATCAGTCTGTAATCCCGACGTGCTTCAAACAGTTCCGGTCCAAATCATTGTTCCGGTCCCGAAGAAACCTCAGCCCGCCTGCCTGAACGACTACCGCCCAGTGTCCCTCACCTCGGTAGTGATGAAGTGCTTTGAAAGGCTTGTCAGAGACTTCATCACGTCCTCCCTACCGGCCACCCTAGACCCGCTACAGTTTGCGTACCATACAAACTGATCTACAGAGGACGCCATCACACACCTCCATCATACAGCCCTGAATCATCTGGACAGCGGAAAGTGGAATTATGTGAAAATGTTGTTTGTTGACTACAGTTCAGTGTGTAACACCATAATCCCCTCCATACTCACCACTAAGATGGAGATCCCGGGCCTCAGCCCATCCCTGTGTCGCTGGATATCCAACTTCCTGACAGGCAGACAGTCTCACCCTCACTCACCATTAACACTGGAGCCTCCCAGGGCTGTGTCTTGAGCCCCCTGCTGTATTCATAATGCACCTATGTGTGGCCACTTCCAGCTCAACCAAGATCATAAAGTTTGTTTTTAAGGTGACTCTGTGGTGGTGGGCCTGGTCTCTAACGACGACAAGGTGGCCTACCTAGAGGAGGTTAGAGGAGGTTTTGGAAAAAGCACCAAACAGGACAGGCAAGCTCTCCAGAGGGTGGTGCGATAAGCAGAGCGTACCATCTGTATCGAGCGTCCCGACCTGTACACTATATACAGCAAGTGGTGCTGGACCAAGGCCAGAAAGACAAAAGACCTCAGCCACCCTAGCAATGGACTCTTTTCTCTGTTGCGGTCAGGGAAACGTTTCCGTTCCTTGAAAGCAAACACTGAGCGAATGAGGAGGAGCTTCTTCCCACAGGCCTTTCAAGCCCTGAACCAGAACACCTAGTACATGGACATTGTAGACGCTACCCTACACATAAACATCCACCTCAGCTGACTACTGCACACAGCCACTTGTCACTTTGCACACAGACACTTTACAGACAGACAATTATTTGGAAAAATCACCACAGCATCATTTCATTATATTTTATTACACACACATCTTGTTTCCTATATTTTATTTTATATTTACATTTTATTTTATTCTATATATTTTCTTTGTTTTCTATTTTTGCATCATAATATTTATATTGACCTTTAACTAAAACTATTAAAAGGATTTTACAGTTATAGTTATTGTTCTTTTCTTCTTGTTATAAGCAGTTTATATCACATTTTTGGATAGTCGTACTAAGCATTTCACTACATATTGTACAGTGTATAATTTGTATGTGACAAATAAAATTTGAATTGAATTGAAAATTAAGAAATAGAGGTTGCCTTCTCAGCCTTTCAAGCTCTCCGATGAGCTGCCAATCAGAAGCACTGAATAAACATGTACATATTAACAAAACTGGGACCCCAGAGTACTTCAGCTTTTTTGTCTAAGACAAATGAAACCATACCTTAAAACACCACTTAAAGCTCCCGCAGCCTTTATGATACAGCAATCCACATTATAACATTTCCTCACACAGTCTAAGGAAAAATAGCCCCCTCGCTGATAGAAAACATGACACACGTCTAAGGCACCATTATTGCATAGCTAGGCACAGATACATGAATAGGGACAGTTTTATGACAGTCTTTTTTTTTCTAGATACAAGTGCACCACACACAGTGATGCTTCTGTTCAGTTTAAAGAAACATGCTTTCTTCCATTTAAGCAGCAAGAACCATGAAAAAGTGCAGCAGGAATAATGAGCAAATTCACAACTTCAGTTTCCTGGTTAAATGATGTGCAATAAAATGATGCCCAATTAAATATGTACTCACATTGTAGGTCTCCAATTTCACTCGGTTACGGAAGACAAAAGTGCTGAAATTTGCATGCTGGAAGACCTCATCAAAGGCAGCTTCATTCTGAGCAAAAAATATGAAAGTAGTAGTTATACAACTTTTAAATTGGTTAATACTGAATCAGGCATAGGAGCAACTTCATTCAATCGAATTCTGATTAAAGGACATGTCTTAATTAACAATGCAAAATCATGTCAAGGGTTTGGTTGGCTTATATAAATACATTTAAAGCCAGCTGAGAAACAGTGTTTTTCCAACATTCCCGAGTACGCTCACATCGGAGCCTAAGTTGGTCAGAGAGACTAGCTTCGCTACAGTGAAATGGCGCCAGCAATAGAGAAGCTCCATTCCCTTCGTACGGGTCTTTTAGCGATGGGAGTGAGGACTTGAACAATTATTCAGCCCCCAACTGACTTACATCGGATAGTGATGAAAGTGTCGATGGGGATTAAACACTTTACAGGCCCCGGTTATAGAGCTTTATCGGTTCGACCCGTAGCTCCTCCACAGGCTGCGTTGCTAACAGCGCGGAACTCCCGGTCGAGCCCATGGATGCAAATGATGGCCGTGAAAATCATGCCAACAACATTGACTGGTAAGTTTTATTTCCATGTTCTGTCCGGACTTAATCACAAGCATCTAACGTTAGCGTTTTTTATTAATTAGTTCTACAAACAAGACAAAACCTGAGGCTACATTAGCTCTGTGCTAGTTATGAGTACATGTAATGTGTGTGTATTATACACACACACACACACACACATATCTGCTGCTAGTATGAGGGCTGATTAATCTGAGCTATACATGATTAAAAGTAAATGTACCCTTCTAAAATTCAGCTTAGTTACGGTCGTACTCCGTCTCTCACTACAGGCACCTCGGGCTGTGTGTGGGTCAGTCTTCACAGGCCGAATACTGGGAACTGCATTTCTTTGTGGATTCCACAAATCGTTTCCACTTCGCAGATATAACAGGGTCAGTCGGCCACTGATGGAGGGTGGGGGTTGTAACTGTTCTCCGAGTAGTTTTTGCTACACCCGGCAACAATGCAAGATGTTACCACTTCGAATGAATTGCATCCGCAAGTGTGACGTCAGCAGTCAGTTCTGGTGGAAAATGCCGAAGAGATTATTGGAAGCATTCAGAGAGCGGGAAGTTTAAAGAGTCCTGGTTCATTAAGGGGGCCAATGTGAGTGCCGTACGACCCGAGTGCACTAGTACTAGCATTGTTATCAATTTTTGCTTGTAATTATGGTAAATAAAAAGCTAAAGACATGTCCTTTAACCAAGTCAGGGTTGAGAACTCAGAGATGGACCATAAACAGCCAAAATCGAGCCTCCTGTAAAGGGTTATTACTGCACTGCCCACATCACAGAGCGAGGATATAGTATATATATATATATATATATATATATATATATAAAGTAACTATGTTAAGCCCACCGAATCTTTAAGTTGGCCGATGTAATCTGATTTCTGGCCCAGGATGGTTTCAGCGGTGTCTTGAAAGCATGTCACCCAGTGGTTATCTGAAAAATCTGCAATATTTGCCTGGAAAGACAGAAAGCAAACTATTAACTCACATTTAAACCGCTTGATCAACCCATCAAGGAAGGGTTTATGGCAAAATCGGACCTGACAGGCATCCATGCTTCATGTGCATTGTTTTAGGTAGTGTGTTATGTAGAACTACAATCTAGGTCTAAATAGCAAAAATATAACATTGTATATAAAAATATAGCATTGTTGCTCCAGTTGGTCAGGTTGAGGCTCAGCAACATTAGTGTGGCAATAAAATTAAGTCAGTTGATTAGCTGAATGCACTGAATGAGCAGTTAGCACATCAGTGGACTTTTTCTTCCCTGTAGAAAACACGTGATGATGAAAAATTCACATTTTTAGTGTACTTGCATTTACATTTCAGGGCAATTAGAAGAAGATAACAGTAATATGTAGGTTGGACTGAAAAAGAGCTTGACTTACAGAGAGCATGAGACGATATTTGAAGTCTGGAAACTCTTTGTCACATTTCTCACAGCGGTACATGCCATTATGCTGGTCCACCACCTTTTTGTTGCAGTCCTTGCTGGGACAAGCCTGATACAAACAGTTCTCCTTTCGCATGTAAACGATTGTTCCAGTACAAGTAAAGTAATCAGCCTGCAAGAGAGCGAGAGAGAGCGCTGTACTATCACACAAACCAGGGATGGACAAATCAGTTATATGATTCAGTCAAAATCCCAGATCAGGAGCCTTTTCATTCTCAATCTTTTGCTGCAATACACATAGCTAAGTCATGACTTACTGCTTTAGTTTATGGATGATTAAGCAAGCACTGATGACAGACAGTCCTTAGCCACTCAGGAGGAAGGTGGTATGTGTATACACCACATGCACTGAATAGACCCATGGCTTTGCTTAACTGTATTTGGCTAATAGTAGTCCACCAGTTCATGGTTAAATATTACAAGTAAATAAAGACACTATCCAGACTCAAATATATTTGAAATGCAATATTAGGAAAGATTGCCATATCTCAAACCCAGAATACTGGTTTATGAGTTTGAGACCTAACATTTTGTGATCATTTAGGTTTCTGGGCAACAAAAACATGTAACTAGAAAAGCATACTGTAGTGTCAAGGAATAAGGAAATAATTAATTTACGATGTGTCCATCACTGCAGACTAGAAAAAATGTAATGAAATAAGACAATGCAATTTTATAGCACTGCTGCACAGTAAATATAATTTTTTAAATGTAACATTAAATTAATTCATTAAAGTAGATTAAATTACTTAATTAAAGATTAAACTAAAAATAATAAAAGTATAAAAATGATAAGTGTCAGACTTTATAAATGCATGTTAACTGGGCATAAGGAAAAAACAGGACATTTGTCATTCATACTTCACAATTATTTTAAAATAATAAAGAAATAAAGGTAAAAACCCTGCTGTGAAATATAAGTGGTGGCAGGGCAGAAAATGTCTGGTGGGCATGAAAGTGGCAGCTCAGAACTCAAACTAATAAAGAAAACCCAGGCAACTAATTCAACGTGGAGTGAGTGCCACTGATGAGAGGAGCCATGCTGCATTACAGCTGCTTTTTCTCTAACTAGAAGTGACTTGAATAAATGAAGACAGCCAGCTAAGGAGTGTGTGTCATTTCAAACTCCAGCCAGGCTCTCGGATCTGGGGAAGACGGTCACTGAATAATGACCCTAATTGCAATCACTCTTAAAATCAGGAACTGTGAACATCCTGGAGGAAGGCGAGAAAAACCCAAAATATTAAAACTAAATTATTCATCCAGTGGACACACAGCATACTCAAATTCACACTACCTTATCATTTACATTTAAGCAACAGTTACAGTGTTAATTAACTCTCTAATAAAAACTCAGAACATTCAAAGGACTCTTTGCCTTTCAAGGCCTCCGTCTATGTTTAGTCCATGCATGCTTCAGGCAAAGCTTTAATCTGAAGTTTTCTAAGGAAATAAAAAAGAAGAGCAGAATGTGAGAGCTTGCTGCTACCAGAATTGATTTCTCTCATAGCAAGAACAGGTTATTGCTGACCACTCTGTTACTACACTTTGGATATTCGACCCCAATTAACTTCCAGAAGTAGTGAAATTGATATTCTGTATTGCTTCAAATACATGTAAACTCCTGGGACCTGCTGAGTGACAATGCCACAAGGCAGAAGGAAAAATAGCTGTGTAATCAAACAGGATCTCGTTAGAAAATTATTTCTGCTGGTGTTGAGCAATCTCAACATTTTAGTAACTGAAAAGCAGTAATTAATCCAGTGAAGGCATATATAATTATCGTTTCATTCACTTTACTACAAAATTAGGCCAGAAAATGGGGGAAAGGCAAGACTACATCACTGACTGTTGTAATGACGGACTTTATGAAATATGGCAATATGAAAGCCATTTGTAGAAATCCATTTGATGTTTAGGGTAGGAGTGCAGGAAATAGTAAAATATTAGCATGAAAGGGCAAATTCAAATTGCCGTTAGAAAAATGTCAAAAGGCCAACATGGAATCGCTGCAACAGGAGACAATACAACGGATTATGACAAGCATCATTAATTGCCAGTGTTTTCAGTGACTTGACCTTCTGTCGTGCCCCCTCCTGCCAAAAAAAAATAATAATTACGCATTAGCACAGATGGAAACCTGTGTTTCAGAGAGTGCAGTTAGGGGCCATGGTAAAAGAGTACTAAAAAGGTCTCTTTGCCCTGCGAACCTTCAACATTAAATGTAATTACAAACATTTACCCGTATTCAAACATTTCTAATCTTAAATAAAATAATTCTAGTCTTCCATGCCTGGTACCCTTTCAAATTCTCATCGCTAAGATGTTATTTAAATTGCTCTGGATCACACCATTTGCTAAATAACTAATAGTAAATTTAAATCGGTTACAGTCAAATAACATGGTGGACTTGGGACTTGAAAATTGCTTCATGATCCTCTTCTTCACAGTCAGCAGTTCAATATAACTTTAAAATCTCTCAAACACTGATATACGCAGTATATTAACAGCAGCATCCGCTTTGTTTTGTCTTCAACTTCCAACTTATTGATTATCGGAGTGAAAAAACAATGATGAGGCTCCTGTTGTAATGCAGCATGAATTTTAGCTCAGATAATCAGACCAAGACTGCTGTGGACAATGCTGATATTCAAAATGAGAACTCATTTCTTGCTATAAACTAAGAATTCTGTAAGATTTGTTAGTATTTTTTTTTTAAAAATACATTTTATAAAAAAAAAAATTAAAAAAAAGGTAAATCTATAATATACAGTATATTTATTTCAATAAAAATATTACTGAGGTTAAAGTACTACCACTCATCCCCCTGTGAGTGGGGGGGGGGGGGGGGGGGGTAGAAAAAGGGGTCCCAAGCCAAAATTTTAGTC
>JBCNYG010000013.1:15521152-15546615 GCA_039654305.1 Porochilus rendahli | reverse complement strand
CCCCCCCCCCCCCCCCCCCCCCTCCCCCCCCCCCCCCCCCCCCCCCCCCCCCCCCCCCCCCCCCCATTTCTTCCCCCCCCTTCGCTCCTCCTACACACCAAGTGGTCTCAAGTCAGAATTTGAGTCAGTGTCAGAAATAACCTCTAATTTTAGTCAGTTTTTCTTTTGTTACAAACCCAGTTTTCAACAGCTCTACTTCAAAGTAAAAATACTGATTATGATCATGTGCCATGCATTATTATTAACCGCAATTTAGAAATACAACTTAATCACATTCATGTCATCCATCTGGACAATTTTGACTTTAGACTGAAGACATTTTTTTTCTCAGACATTCTGACATTAAACTCGGACGACAGTAGATTTTCAGTATGGTTATGCCAATCGTTGGTTGTCAGGCAAATAGCTTTACGAATATCAGGTTGTCCAGCATGTGTATTAACTGTCTCAGAAACCCAAACCCCTACTTATTTCAAATACTACAGATCACCATTCAAGACACCTACAGTCATTGAAAAAAAAACTTGTCGCACCTGTGGACAATCAGGTATAAAAGCCCATATGTAACCAACCTATTAACTGATTTTCATCAACTATGACTTAAAATAACCCTCTGATTGAACTGAATAATATGTGCTAGCAGAAGTATTGGAAAGGAATTTCTTATCTTTACAGCTTCTTAAATATACACATTCCCATTTTTGCCTGGACAGGTCTTGTCACAAAGACTTAATTTCACTTTCAAGACTATATTTATTACAGAAAAAGAATCTAATGGCCTAGTTTATAACTAAATACATAATATAGTTATAATTTAGTTAGTAGTGTAACTAAAAATTCTTAAATCCTAAGACACTAGTAATCCATTTTAATACACAAGTAATCTATTTTTGATGGCAGCTCATTCACCAAATGGTGAGAAAGCAGTCTGTTATCAAATCTGAAATCTGAGCCACCTGTAGGTTTGAAACATAATAAGAAGCAATAATCTGTTGATATATTCGTCTGGTAATGTTACCACCCGTCTTACGTAGCTTTGTAATACCTCTGTACTGGAGGTGACTTTAAACCATGATGTTTCACTTTTATACATGACTTGCTCTTCTGTGAACTCTGGGTCCAGACATTTCTAGATGGTGGCATAGCAATATGATATTGAATTAATAATTAATCTCAAATATTACTTTTTTCCTCCATGTTTCTGCTATTAACAGTTTCCATGAGTTTGGGCCTTGGTAAACACATCATGGTGTTAGAGCTGTGTCTTGTACAGGACCTGTATGGTGTATGGTGCCGATTGTAAGAAATATGATGTACAGTTGATGTTGAAGCAGACGTTGCTAGATAGGAGTCCTAATAGAGCTTCAGGAGGTGAACTACAACTTTTGTGCACCCAGTTGTTTTGTGGATAGTTTTCCTTGCATGACCGAGCTCACCTGTGTACCAAGGGTGTCTGAAATTTCTTACTACTGCTTACAAATTATTTCCATTTGCTTTTAGATCTTGAGCGTTTCTACAGTTTTTGCAAAAAGATTTAATAAACTGCCTGAAAGCTGCTTTAATACCTGTATTTTATGTATGTTTAGTTAATTAAACACTTTCATTATATTTAACTAATTATACTTTAATTACTTTGATCCAGAAATTGACTTTTGTCCAGCCTAGAATGGATATGTTCATCATTTATTAGCTGTAAAAAGTATAAATAAATTCAAAATTTCCTGTTGCTTTCACAAAACTTATACTTGTATGCTTGTAGGATTAATGCAAGTCATAGTTGATTAAAATCGGTCAATAGATTGGTGAGATATGTACTTTTATACATGAATGTCCACATGTGCGACAAGACTTGTCAATGACTGTATAAACCTCTAGTAAAACTACTTGCAAATGTAAAAATAAACTGTAAGAATGCCCCAAATATCATGTGGTTCAGCCTGTATACATGAGTCCTACCAACGGGGTTACTCCTCAGATCTCAGCTGGCCATACGCTCTAACAGCTGAATGTTCTACACAATCATATGAACCTCAACTGCTTGTAATATTAGCAATGCTAAACTAAACATATTAATGAGGTAGAACTACAATGGATGCAAAATCTGAAAAAGAAAAATAACCATAATGTAATCAGTGTCTCATTTTAAGTAACGTGCAAAATGATGTTCAATCAAAACAAACAATCCCTCATTGGCAAGAGTGCAAATAAAGCCAAAATAAGAAGATTTAACATCTTAACAATAATCTCTTAAATATCAAGCTCAATAAAGTTCCACTAATCAGTACTCTCTATCGCAGTAAGATAGAGTAATACCTAATGAAGCCTAAATAGGAAGCCCACAACTGTAATTAATAAAAAGAAATGCATAAACTTTAACACAGTGAAAATAATCTACAAGCGCACAGACATTATTTATAACAATAATGCTGCTAGTGTATGCTTAAAAAAAGTAGAGAGAGAAACATAATTAAACCAATGTGTTCATTTCAAATACATGGCACATTTATTAACTCAAGATGAATGCAATTTTAGGAGCTTCATTATTCAGTTGAGGATGACCCTAATTGCATATACACGGATGCAACTGATATGTTTACTTAATTAGTTAAAAACATTCATTGGAGTTTAAGTCCTGTAACATGTTAAATCAAAAGTATCCCTACCTTATCCCCATGACCCAGGTGCTCATTTTTGACATCTCTCAAAATCTTCCAGTTAGTGGAGCCACCGCTGCTTCCCCCTCTCATTTCTGTCATGGACTGACCATCCAGGGCATGACCTTCCTTGTCATACCTGTCAACATACAAACACACTGAAGTTTGTATTTGTCTAGATGCAACTTTTTGCCCTGGAATCTTAAATGTAACTAGGGAATCAATGTAAATACTGTAACAAAAAGCTGAACGAGCAGCTCTAGCTGGAAGGAAAGCAGGCTAAAACAGCAGCAGCAAGGACAGTAGTGGGGCTACTTATGAAATGAATCGACAGTACAGGGACAGTTGAGTGAAGTGGGGGTAGGGTCAGAATGGAGAAATTAGAAACCCATTTTCGCAGAGTGCCTGGAGTAGTCCAGAGTGACGAAGGAAAGGACGAGGCAAAGAAACAAAATCCACTCAAGTTGGGACAACGTGCGATGGATCAATAAAGTGTTCTAATATACAAGCTACAGGCCTGGATCACTACAAGAGGCAACATGGTAAACATGGGGCTTCGACCAAATCCTTACAACCACTGAGCTTAAATAGTAAAAGATCCCTTTCATGAGTACGTGGGTAGCCATGCAAAATTTTTCTTCTTATACTCAAGTATAATGAGTCTAATGAAGTGCAAACGGATTAACCTAATTATGATTAAAAGCTCTATTTCTGTCCAGCTTTTTCTGAAAAGGTACCAAATATTTGGAAATACAGGTTACACACATTTAGGACACCTTTAGGAGCCTTTTTTTAATATTACTGGATGAATTAGAAATAGAAAAGCTGCACATACATCTGCATCATTTAGAACTATCAGACTTATGCTACAAAAAACCTACAGTGTCACCGAGTCAAATAACAGGAAATTGCTGACAGATATAAACACGGAAGAATAAGCAAATCCACAGGACAAGCATGAGCATGGAAAGAAAACAAAAGAGGGACAAACTGATGCTGGCATGTGCTTGTGAGTGATGGACTGACAAGCAAGTGCTCACTGCAGCATGCCTAAAGTGAGCCAAACCAACTGGGTCAGACAGGGGGAAAAGAGACCAAACATAAAACCTTTACATGGCATGTTAGGAGAAGTATGCACCAAACGGCAGAAACATTGTTGACAGTGTACACGATATATTTAACGATATCTAGGAACACACACAGAGGGCGTGATAAAGTAGCTCACTTAAATGATACATCAAGGAGACTTCAACTGTTAAGAGGTAGTCACAACACACATGATTGCTTGGAACTGAACAATTAGAGAACTCCTTTACAAATGTTTAATAAACTAACAAAGATAAAGGCTATAATTCCAACCCTTTTGTCCAGCATATACTGCAGATTGGAAACTTGGAGGCCAATTTTCCTTAAACCAATCCTGAACAGTTTTTGTAGTATGGCAGAGGACATTTTCCTGCTGAAAGAGGGAACTGCCATACAGAACACCACTGCCATAAAGGGATCCAGTTGGTATACACACACAAAAAAGAAAAAAAATGCTTAGGATCATGGGTGTTAAAGTAATACCATATGAATTCTAGGACCCAAGGTTTGCGAACTTCTCTCTTTTTTTCCCTGGCTTGTTGTCGTCATGTTGCCATCTGTTCCCAATGAAAGCGCCCAGTTGTCCATATGATGTCAAATAGACCAGTCCATCTTCTTCCAATGCACCAGGGTCCATTTTTGATGCCCATGTGCTTACTATAAGCACTTTTATTGGTGGTGCAGCAATCTGCAATGAGGTGTGTGTCCTGCTTTCCTTTTCATCATAAACATCATTTTGTGCTGTCCTGTGGGATCAGACCACACTACCCAATCATACCCATGTGCATCCTTATCCTGGTTCTTCAACTGTCCTTCCACGCAACAATTTTGGCAGGTATTAACTACTGCATCCTTAGACTTGAGGCAGATGTCAATGAGATGAAAATCGTGTTTGAGCACCCCATTCTACAGAAATAAGAAGGATCCATCAAAAGTGCATTATGGCAAAAAAAAAAAAAAAAAGATTTCTGGAGCCCTCTGAAAGAGAGTTGTCGATGCTCATCAGGCTGGAAAAATGTTACAAAGCCACCTCTAACGTGTTTGGACCAATATACATTAAAAAGAAGGGGAGGGGATTCAAAACCACTGCTACCCTTACCTTGAGTGGCCGACCAAAAACGATTGAAGAGCACACCCCAAAAGGAAGGTGTGTAATATTCCACACAGTAACAAAAGAAACTAGGTTACCTTTGCTTTTGGTACCTCAGTTAAAGTCCTCCCTCACACTGACTAATATTACTTTTGAGACCACCAGCGGAACACTGAATAACACTGTGTACGGAAGGGATACAGGAAGAAAAGAATGCTGCTGCCTGTCTACAGTATGCTAAAAATTCTGTGGACAAGACAGAATTGGACAGGAGGGGGTGAAAACACAGTGGCGATATGGGTCCAAAATAAAACTTTTTGGTTTAACTCAAAAGTGCTACACTTAGGAAAAAAGGAAGATACTACATTCCAGCATATGTACCTTATACTCATCACCCAACATAGTGATACAAAGAGGTATGGTTTGGGCCTGATGTGACGCATCTGGGGCAGAACAGCATGATCACCTTTGACACAATTACATTCTGAATTGTTTACTTTGCACACAAGCTTTTCTACCAAAGAATGGTTAAAGAACACTGGTAAAGTTTGGGTAAAAAAAAAGTCAAAGTTCTGACCTGAATGCATGCATGTGAGAAAACCAAACAACACCCCAGGGTGACAGATGTGCTAGACAGCCAATGTGCAGGACTGATCAACTGAAAACATTCAGTTAGGTATCAGGTATTGTGGCACGAGGGGGCCTGAATGCAAAGGTTCCCATACCAGTGCTTAAATGAGTAATACTGGCTCAAGTTCAAGTAAAATAAGTATCAAATATAATATTTTTGTCTCTTAATCAACGTGTATCTTTGTGTTCCCTTTATCAGCCTCTAGGACCTCTGTAACAGCTAATGTTTGACATTATCCATCTATTTTCTTCTACTTAAACAGTTGACATTTCACCAGGTTAAGATTGCCAAAAGACGTCTGAGACTGCAGGCTTTGTTTTAGGTACAATGAGAAAATGGCATTTAGAAAATTCTATGGGAACCAGTTAAAGAAACAGCTAAACGAGGCAGAAAATGCACCACTCTTATTGAAGTATTAAAGCCTTACACCCAAATAACTACAGCAGACGAACTGTCTCATCGGCCTGAAAGGGAGGTGGGCCTAAGTAAGTTATTGAGGTCCAGGTTGTGGGGGAAGCAGTTTGAGTAGAGATGCCCAGGATTCCCTTTCCAAAATCACCTCCACCACCCAGCAAAATATCAAGGAATGCCAGTAAAGAGACAATCTCTCCAAGGTGTCTTAAGTCTAGCCTAGAATCTGGAACTTAAAATATCAGAGCCAAAAAAGGCCAAGCATACCAACTTTGAGACAAATTCCGAAAATAGAAATAAATCACAAAAACTGTAAAATTTTTGAATAATCAATAAAAGTAGTAAACTTATTTATTTTTAAAAAGTCAACTACAGCCTACAACCTACATATGTCTACATAGACCTCAGAGAAACCAAGAGAAATCCAGATTAAAAAGGAAGGATGGGAGACCAGACAGCCTCTTGCAATGAGGACAGGAAGTCCACCAGAGCTGTGATGCCATCTAATGGAGAACACTTCAGCTGCAATACATCAGCATGATAATGTGCTCAGGTTAACTCTCAACAGAATATGAAGCAATTGAAATAATTATGTAATATGTGATTACCTGGTTCCAACACAATGTATGCTCATGTCTTCAGTATACAAACATTAACCTAGACATTTCAGGACACAAACATTTCTCCTTTTCTACAGGAAATATTAGCAATTAAATAATAGAGCTACTTAATGAGCACTGAAAACTGAAGCAAATAAAAAATCATTAAATACAAAGAGTATTTGAATTAATCTCTCAAAATTATTCTATTTTAATTATTTACTACTTGCTTTAGGCAGAGATGTAGTCGTAGCAGAGCTCAAAGCGAATCTAATTTTTAATGCAAAGCCTCTTTCATTTAAAGATGAAGCTGAAAGATCTGACAGCATTTTATGAGTTCTTACAGTTCTACATCAGTGCATATCTGAGAAAATGGTGCACCAAAGTGGAAGGCTCATCATCCATGTGGTTAACTACAGAGCAATTAATGGAACACTCTGCCTCTATGAGTCATATGATGGACTCAGAATCCTGAGAATGTTTTTACCTCTCACTTTCCCTAGGATCATTTCAACGACATTCAAGTGGATTTTGTACAATCTGACTTCTACAAATGGATTATCAGAAGAACTAAGCCAGAATGATCAACAAGCTGTGATGTACAAGATCTGATGAAACCTGAAAGAACCAAATTTCATTCTTGTGCTGATCATTTTTGGTGCTTCTGACCTTTAAAATTAAAATATGACAGTGGTAGCCTTTCCTGCCTTATTATACCTGACATGTGAGGAGAAAACCCAGAAATCCTGAAGAGCTTAACAGTTTCTTTTCCAACCACAGAAGCGTAACATAAGCTTTCCTCTTGACATAAGCTCCCAAAATAATTAACACCACTCACTGAGCATCCACCCCTCTTAATATAAGAAAGAGGGGTGTACAGATTCTCCAACCTATGCACAACTAGAAGCAAGCACAACAAAATGAATCAAGTGCTCTTGCGTTTGCTCGTCTCCCCGACCTGATCAGGCACATTCCGCAACTCTCATTATGTAAATGAATCCAACAGATTCCCCTAAAAATAATTATCCACACAATGTTTACAGGCTTTAGAAAATAATAGTTTTACTGCCCATCAAAAGCAGTGGAAAATAATGTGAAACTCATATTACTTCACCCATTATTTACAGCTTTCATCTGATTTCCCCGAGGGATAAGACCCATGTTATTGGGAAGTAAATAAATGAAACACACTGGGTGGAATTTTTTCAGCCTCCAAGAAACTTGCCTTTATCTTAGACTTCAGCACTGATTGTTAGCTTGAGTGGGAAGATCTATAATCAAATGGACAGCTCAATCGATGTGAAGTGGAGCGGTGCTTAGTGTGACTAGAGACACAATGCCCAAACAAATGACAGCTTAGGCACATATTGTTACTTATCCATGAAAATGTCAACACTAAATCATTTTAAATAATGTGAGAACTGTTATTTTTTATTTTATTTTATTTAAAGTCTTTATTTTGGTAACGTGGCTAATGCTATAGCTAATCAATTTTTTTTGTACTGCTATAGGGTGCAACATTTCTGAAATATGACAGTCTCACTTGTTAACCCAGTGGTCAAGTGAAAACACTAATGTGCTTGCCTAATAGAATAGGATTAAAGTCACATCTAATAAAATATTACAGTATATTTCCAGCCTCCCCGCAACCCTAATTAGGAATAAGCGGTTCAGAAAATGAATGAATGAATTACAGTATATCGAGCATACTCGGGGACCCGACATCGCCACAGAGTAGAGAGATGCCATTACGCTGGATAGGTTTACTTCCATAAGCATGTTATACAAGACAGAAACGTCATGCACTTCCTCAACGTGATTGGGGAGTGCCTTTCTATTCAAATGAGTAATGCATTGCACAGCAGAAACAGTTTTTTTTTTTTGACAGCTAAAAAAATTAAGATACCTACTGCATATGGCACATATAGTTCTTTTTAGGTTGTTAAAATGTGTTTTTATGGCTTAAAACAAGTAACCGTTTAAGGGAAGATGGAGTAAAAGTTACCATCATTCAGACAGACAGTCATTTCCATTACAATGGTTAGATACCGGCATTTAAAATATCACCACAGGTTTCCCACGTGTACATGTATGGACATACAGACACAATGTTGGAGACACAGAAAATCAGATTGAAGCTATACAGAACTCACTCAGACACAATCTTGTCCTGAGTACATGGACTAAGACTATCCTCACCTGTGGAATGGTTCAAATTTACTATTAATTACATTTAAACTAACTAAGGAACTAAGGAAGTCACTTACTTTTCAGCTAAAAATTCCAGTCTATGCAATTCCAAAGATACAGTAAAATCCTACTGAGTTTAAATCACATATGGTAAGGAACTGTGGTCATTTTGACCAGTCAGTTGGCTTGGCACTTTTAAATAATAAACGTAAAATAGAATCATGATCTCCCAGATCTGCCATTAGAAACCTACGTAAAAAAAATGTCATGCATGACAGCACTTTAACTGCAACCATGTTTATTGAATCATATTTTAATAACTAAAACAACCACTAAAAGTTTTAGTTTAACCACTAAAAGGTTATATTACATATTTCCCACTGCTTACATGGCTCTATATAATAAAAGTGACAGAAGAAATATCAAGCCTTCAAATGACAAGCTACTTGCTCATTGCTAGATAGGGTAAAGATCATGCACCATAATTTGAGCAATAAATAACTGAACTGGCAGGATTAACGGCAGGAAAGGATGAAAATGTAAGTCACAGAATTTTTATAATTTCTTTTACAGAAAAGGTTTCTGCAAAGAATAAGTATGCCAGAGTGTGCTTATAATGGAGGCAGCCACAAGCATGTGGTTCAGGCTAGTCTGCTTCATGTCTACCTGTTACACATTTTCTTTCCCCACTTACTCATATTTGAAAACTTGAAGCCCATTCAAATTCCACATATATACAAGGCAATGCACACTACCACTTACATGCAAGTCACGATGAAACAGTAAACTATTAGTGTGGGGTTCTGATTTGCTGCCATATATGAGCGCTGAATGAGAAGCTTGACACATCCTCAGAGAGAAAACTCGCCTTGGTTTTCAGCAGTGAGCATTTTTAGCACCTTTCTTGGCATGTCCCAATTCTCACAAGTAGTACAAAGTAAAAAAGAATTCAGGAATGAGTAGATCTGCTATTATGCTTGTAGCTGCTTGTGACAGAGCTACTGCTCAGTTAGACTGATAATCAGAGTGTGTGTTAATACATCTGCAGTCAGACAGACAGAGGGCATCCACAGAACATTCCATGTGCAAACCTGAGAACAATAAAAGACCACTATTACAGAATGCTCCAGGGCAGACCCCCAAAGAATTAAAAAAATGTCCCGCGTCCATCGGTAGCCCGTCACTGACTTGATGCTGATTGGCTGTTATGTATAATTCGTGTGATATCAAAAGTGAAAGCAAGCAGAAGAAACAACATTAAATACGGATTAAAAACAATATTTCCTATTCATGGTTAGTGCAAAAACACTATGTTACTTTACATGACTCAAAGAACTGAGCTGAGTGCACACATTCACAATTTATGCAGTGTAGGAATGTAATATTTTTCTAAGTTAAACTGTTAATATTTTTTGGGGGGTCTCAGACCACAGAGGTGCATGATGGGAATATGTACATTTGAGAACTGATGGTGTTCTGATCAGACCCCGACACACACTTAGAGTTATGAAAATAACACAGTATCCACATATTAACCATGTACTCAAGCTGGTTTAGTATGTCTGCACCTCCTCTAGTCCGAGTATTCGATTAACTACTAGGTCCAAGACAATTTTTGTAGCAACACTGAACATTAACTTTTCAACCAGAGAATGAAAGGGGGGAAAAGAAACAGCTACTGAAAGGTGGTGGAAAAAAAAAAAAAAAAAAAAAAACTTAACGCTTCCTTCTTATGCTCCTGAGCAAATTCAGAAAATGCAGGTCTCACACTACTTTTAACACCAACTTTGGACACCTATCAATAAAGATTTCTATAAGGAGCTTCTCATTTAGGCAGTGACTAAATCTATATATAAGATTTTTATCTGATGACTACAACTTTGTCAATTCAGTAGAAAAAATTTTAGATTTAGATTTAGATTTAGATTACTTTTTCAGTACAACAATGATTTTTACAAAAATGTTTGTCTGCCAATAAAAAAAGCAACAAATCACACAAAAGGCCACTTTTCAGACAAAAACACATTAAAGCCTACCAGGTTTTGTTTTTAAAAAATTAGAAACAAATTAAAAATTAGAAACAAATTAACAGGCAAAATCTCTAAAAGAACTGTGGCTGGTTGTGAAAGATGCTCGGTAAAACCAACCGCTCTCTTCCTTAAAAAGCTGCCCAAAACTGTGCCTGAGGCTACTAATTTTTTAAATGCAAATTGTCCCACAAAAATATTGACTTTCTTTTCTTTACTAATGTTCACGGAGGCTCTTTATAGTTTGTGTCAAATGTTGAAACATGTAATTTCCTAATTTCTAAAATTATCTTTGCTCTATAGCTCAAGACTTTTTATTTACTTTCAGCATTGTATTTACTGGGGATATTATGAGAAGTGATGCTTTGGTACCATGTCATTGCAAAAATTCTGAAAGCATAATTTGAAATAATTTTTCTACACTACCAACACAATTCTTCCAGGCTTAATGAAGGCAGCATATATGACTATACACGGTCTCAATTTTCCCTAAATACCAAAATAATAATGTTCATCAGCATGGACAAGCAACAAACTGTTGGAGATAGTGATAGCTTCAGCTTGCTAAGAAAACAAATGGAACGAGTTGGGTACTACATATGGACTTTGCGTTTAAGGGGGATCATAACGGAGTAATAGATTCACAAAAACTAATATGAAAATGCTGCCATTATACATTTCAGACCATAGAAGGAAACGCTTCCAAGTTAGTAGCAACACATATCAAGACAAGCTCCCAGATCTATTCACAGTACTCAAGGTGAGATCCAAAAATGTTTGCTGTTACTATTAATTTTGTTTAGGACAGCTGGCATTGCTGTGCAACCAAGCATGTTTCGTACTATGACTGTGATAGCTGAATGTTAAAAGATAGCCCTCGGCCCTGCAATGGCCTGGTGAGCTGTTCAGGGTGCATCTTTCCTTCTCCCAGAGTTGGCTAAGATGGGTGCCAGCCTCCCCCATGACCCTAATTAGGATCAAGTGGCTTTAAAAAAAAAAAAAAGAATTAATGAATGAATAAAAGGTAGCTTGTATAGGATTACTGAATTTAAACAAGGCGGACAGTCATAGAAGGCTGTAGTCCCAATTATTTAGTGTCATCAAAATATTATGGATACAATTTAAATAAGTATTTTCACTCAGTTGCTGAACCGCATAACCCTACTTTTAGGGTTATGAGGAGGCTGGAGCCCATCTCAGCCAACACAGGGCGAAGGCAGGGAACACCATCAACAACTGGTCAGACCATTGTAGGGCTAAAACACACACAACCATTCACACTCACATTCACACCTAAGAGGAATTTGGAATAGCCAACTAGCCTTTTGCGCATGTCTTTGGACTGTAGGAGGAAACCAGAGTAACCCAGAGGAAACCCATGTAAGCACAGGAAACACAGCAAACACCCAAGCTCAAACCCAGGATCTTCTACCAGTGCGACAGACATGCTATCCAATACACGACTGTGCCACCATCAATAAGTACTATTTTTACCAGAATTAACAAATATCATAAAGTGTATGTTGCAACAGAGTTTAAGTATTATCATTATTATCATCATCCATGGCATTACATACATGCAGTTTTAAAAAATACAATTTCAATTGCATTTATGTTGGCTATCAAATTTTTGGTAACATAACATCGCTTTATAATACAAATACCGGCGTCTTCATCACTGCATACTAATGCTGGAAAGTCATTTACCCTTTATTTCTTCCACATTAATGCCATTCATCACGCTCAATCAAGTAATTATATCAGTAAATCCGTAATGACTTCGATAACTCACTCACCAGCCCCGCAGTTTGTATGCCTCAGGAATGTCAGGGTTAATCATCACTGTGCTGCTGTAGAGTGAGGAAAGAGAGCGTCCTCCAAAATCAGAGAGTCTGGCACCCTTTATAGCCAAGATAGGCTGCCCAGTGCCATCAAACGTCTCTGCCTAAAGGGGGGTTGGGTGGCAGAGAGAGATTAGCATTTACAGTGATTATATTATAATGTCTTTCACAACAAACTGGACAATGACTTCAAAATGGTTTCTATATAGGCTATTAGCTAATTGTTATTCTACAAGCCCAAAAGCCCGTTACAGCACATCATGAACTGCACTTCAGAATTAAACATTGCGATAAACACAGTGGACAGATTGCATATACCCAAGCAGTACGCAAAACAGGATCTCTACAGCTCAGCACTGGCTCTTGGTCAAAATGCTTAGCAGTCATTAGGAAACATGATATGAGAGACAGAAATGCCTACTCCATAGAGAAGTGATGCAGTCAGGTCTCGGTTCAAAAGTACTAGAAATGTGCAACATCACTGCAATGACAATATTGTTTTGTGTGTGATTTTAAGTGCAAAACAGTTACTTGTATGGCATTTTTCCATTTCATTTTCATGGCACAACAGTTTATAAAACCCTGTTGGACAACCAAACAGTGGTTCCATAAGAACAGTGTGCACCAGGGTGCCTTAATCCAATACAAAATATTGATATTAGGCTAAGACACTGGATCAATAGCATATATTATCATTTTACTATCTGGTTCACTGATGCATTTCATGCCATGTTCAAAAATATTGCAGTAACAATGAAGTATCCAATGAACAACAGTATCCAGTGAAGTATGCTGGAAAATATCTTGTATCTGACAGGTTGCTATTTTTATCTTCACCGATTGCACTGGCACCAGTATTTCAACCTTAAAAATAACCAAAATGCACGTATAAAAGCAATAAAAAAAAAGCAACAAAAAATCATTTTCTAACCTCTGTAGTGGTGTGAGATTAAATGTTACTGTACGGTAAAAATATGTAAAGCCAAAGCATACTACAGCTGGAAGGTAAAGGGAGCATCATAAGGCTTGCACAACTATACAGGAGGGATTCAAAGAATTGTTGACTAGTTCCCATTGATGAGCAAAAAGCATTTTTGCTTGAAAGGCTTATCCATATGGTACACATTCTCATTTATCCAAAAAAGCTGCAGCACATTGCACAAAATCTTACAGGTGAAGAGTTTTAAGATGAAACTAGACAGTGGAAGTCTGACCAAAAAAAACGAGAAAAAAAAAAAAAACAGGCAAATTTTTTTTTATCATCAGCTCTAAAATTTGGGTAAGTCTGTGCCCATGATAGCCTCAGATCCCTGCTCTTGGCTCACAGGAGTGTAAGGTGATAGTCTTTTGCTGTTGTAACCCATCCATAATCAACACTGACATTTTGTGCAGGCTGAGATGCTTTTCTGCTCACCACAATTGTCAAGAGTGATAAGTGACTACATCCTTCCTGACAGCTCAACCAATACACAGACACACTATAAAATCTCAAAATTTACGACCCATGTTGGCTATATATCATTTATGTAGGGAATGCTATTTGAGACTAAGAAAAGAAAAAAATATGCCATGAAACAACATAGCTGAACGCAATGCAGCCAAAAGTAAATTTCTGTGTTTAGTTTTAAACCAGCACTCCTATAATTATAATTAACTGCAAACTATAATAATTCATCATTTAAAAACAAACTACACAAGTGCCTCCACTTTGTAGTACCAATACTTCTTTAATTACATTCTCACTTATTCCTGTTATTCCAATATTTGACCTCACAATGATTACTGACCTTCACAATAATTATTAAAACACTATGTGTTGCCTGCACTGCTTATTTGTACAAGCACTAAAACAAAATAGGAGGTGCACAATGGCATCATGTCGTGAAAATTCTGTGAACGTTTTATAAAAATCCATTCACAGGTATAGGAGCCATTGCAGATTAACAGTGACAAGCTCCAGATAAAGCACTTACAAAGGGCACGTTTCCTGAGAGAAATCCCAAAAAATATTCAATAGAAAAATAGATCGTAGTGCTTCTTACAGCAAAACATGGACAATTACATTTGGTGATCCTATGTCACCTCCTAACAAGGTTATAGCACTGGCAAGTCGGATGGACAGACAGAACTCATTTCTATAGCCTGAGTGTCGCTCACGTTCAGTAACGGCAGGAGGTAAAAATAGGAGCCGCATATAAGTATGATGTAAATAAGATTCTTTGCAAGTTTGGCTGACTGGTTGAGGAGCAACAGAGGATGACATGCAAGCATGATGACTGACAATGACCACGCAAGACACCAGGCAGTGATTCCTATGTGTCGCTCCAGATTTACTGGCAGACAACACAAAAACTAAATAAATGGTGCACAAGTACAGGTTATATCAAAGAGGAAACCCACTGAACTGCTTGGGAGGAAAAGCAGATAGAAAATTGTGAAACCAACAGACAGATGACGAAACCGGACGATGACACAAGCGAGATGCTCAAAGTGATCCCTATGTGCTGCTCCAGCTGCTACCAACACAAGTGCAAATTGTGAGGTGTTGCTAAAGAACATACTTAAAAATGTGAGAGGGGTGCTATTTCCAACTCTTGAGTAGTTTGTTATCATAGCCTCCCACTATATATATATTGAATGTGCATGACTCCATTGAAGTCCAATTAATTGTTCATATTCATCCATATTGTTCATGTTCATATTCATTAATTATCTATACTGCTTATCAATAAAGGTGACAGGGAAGCTGGGGTCAATACCAGTTGACTTTGGGTAAGAGGCAGGGTACACCATGAACGGTGCACTCTCACAGGGGTAGCAGACATAAACAAACAAAACAAACATAAAAAAAAAAAATGTACTGCATATTGACACCCATGGTCAACCTAGAGAAGCTACAGGGAGAACATGCTAACTCCATGCAGAAAGGCCTCTGCATGTGTACCCTATATATTCGGCGGCACACAAACAGAAACCTGTCTTTGCATTTCCTACTCCTCCTGGATGTGCAAGGCTTACCTCACTTCCCCACATAGTAAGTTGGATAATTTTGCCAGACATGTCCATCAGCTGGATGTTCCTTTTGGAAACCTCGCGACTGTTCTTAGTCGTAATACGCGTCACATCCTCCACACTTTTACAAACACCGATCACATCTAAAGACAAAAACAATAACTGTTTAGTTCCTTACTCCAAGTGATGGCTGTGGGTGCATGCAATGAAACACATATTGTCGGAGTTATGCTATTAATGATATACCATTGCTATGAAAATGTTTAGAGCAACATGGCATTGGACAGACTTGCTTATTCTGTGCCTAATCTAGTACCATGCCGGTTTCATTATGGAAAGCTCCCACACTCGCTCCACTCAGCCACCATCTCAATCTTCATAGCAAACACGTTATTACTCATTTGAGCACTATTAGGAATATTTTACAAATAACTGCAGACACCCACCACAAAGCCTCCCGGCAACACATATGCAAAAGGTTCCTTTGTCACCAGTAACACAAGAAGATAATAAGCATAGTAACTGAAGCAGAAACAGAGTACCCCAACTCCACCCTACAAACTGAAAGGGATGGAACGTGAAATTTAGATCCAGGCTATTACTGTCATCTCTATTATGAATCCTGAATTCATCACCCATGTTGTAATTACCACAGCCTTCTGGGCCAGTGATGCATTAATCTCAAGGAGGTACCAGCTCGTCATGTCTGCTCTACCGATGCTAATTATCAAAATATCTGTAATTAATGATGACTCACACAACTAGCACACTCACCCACAATGGCGTCCTTATCCCGAGCATCCAAATCAGCAATGGAGACAAAGTCACATTGCACCATGGGAACATCGTGGCTGTCGTCACATGGGATGATGGTCGACTCGCCATTCAGAGTCATCTCATAATCATTCTTAAGAGATGTGAATTGTTTATTGGCGATCTTCAGAGTACCCTTAGAGAAGTAGTACACCTGCAATGGGTATAAACAAATCTGAAAGTTTAAAAGAGTTTAAAACATCTGTCTCTAAAGTTAATCAACTTGATCTGTGAGGTTTGAAATGCGAAAAAAAAAATCCAGTTTTGTCTAATTCTGCCAGAAAAGACAGCCAATAATAATTCATAACGTGTCATTTATAAACAGAGATTTGCAGACATTATATGGGTTGAATAATAAAGATTTACACTTATTGTATACAAGGACAATAGCTTCTTTAAAATATTGTACCATCCAGTGTACCATTACTCACAGGCCTTTAGTTGACACACTTACACCAAGCTGCTAATTAGAAAAGTAAAGAAGGAAAGGAAGATTGGGGGGGGTGGGGGTGGGGTATTTGTGTTAAATCTACTTGCCTTTCCCTGTTCAATCAGGGAGTAGTATTTATCCACCTCCTGATTAAACCCAGTCACTCTAATTTCTCCCTATAAACAAAGCAATCAATAAAAGGTCATGGGTAAACACACTCGTTGGACTGGGTTGTATTGCGACACCAATTCAGAACCTTAGATTCTTACACTTTCGTCAACAATTTCCATGGAAAAGAGCTTTCCATCCCCTCGAGAGTTGCTCCAGGTACGAATGGTGCTCTTGTTAGTGACTCTTGCTCTAATGGTCCATCTAGGGAACACAAATCTCAGTTTAAAAATAGAATCACACAATGAAGTTGTGCACGCACAATGGCCTGACAGCAAGAGAGGAAATCAAAACTAACTTGGACTGGTAGGGATTAAGGCTGGCAATAGGCACTATTTTTGAAGTGCCTCCTGGCGTACTGGGTGCAGTCATGGGCTTCTTCCCAAAATCACGACTGGCGCCTCTATTCATGGAGCCTAATGAGAACCAAGTAAAAGAAATGTCATTGAAGATGCTAAACATGGATGAGACAGCCAAAGTTAATTAAGTATCCACTACTATGCAGAGATCTAAAAAATATGGAATAATGCCACCATAACTGGATATAAATAAACTTAATTATGTAAAACTATATACTTAAATCCAACTCTGTGACTGAACACTGCACAAAACACCCATTGACTCAAGAGCATTTATTCACTATTTGCTATCTACTTATTAAATGGTATGAAAATTATTTGATGTATACAACTAATTCATTAAAACACCCTGAGCTTCATTAAAAAACAACAACAATGTTTTTATCTGATGTCTTATTTATTGCAACTGATGTTTATGCAATAACAGTTTCCTACACTTACAGGAAATACATCCCATCAGGATTTCTCCTACAGCTCTTTAAAAATCATGTGCAGTTAAAAGTGTTTACCACAACATGAGGAAATCCATTAAAGAAGAGGACTTGCCAGTAAACTGTGCACAAACATTGTGCCACCCTCTGGGCATGTTTGAGAATGCACAGCAAAATATACAAACTACAGTATATACTGAGTTTCAAATCAATGATGCATGTAAAACTTCCATGTAGTATGCTCATTAACAGAAAAAAATGGTTATAATTGTATAGCGTATTAAAAAAATGTACAATTACCTCCATTTTGTGGCTGCAGCGGTCGTGCAGTAGGAGCAGGAGGAGCGGGAGCAGATACAGTCTGTGGAGCCTTGGACTGACCTTAAGCAACACAAACCACAAAACCAACTTAAAAGCAACACAGGGTTCAACAGTGTTTGATATTAGGAGGCATGAAGAAGCTTTCTCTAGAGGCATCTAATATAGATCACAGAGGTGGACAAAATGGTAGCCAGGGCACCCAGAACAAGCAGATTACATGTCCAGGCCATTAGTTTTTCCATTTACAGGATCCCTCTGGAGAAGAAAGTTCAGTAAGCCGTTAATACTATTTCCACTACTGTTTTTTTCCACTTGTCCAAAAACCAGAAAAAGGTTTTTTGATTACTTCCGACTGTCTTGCACTAAACACTTAATTTTTTACAACAAGCAGAGTAATCTAAAACAACGGAATTATTGAATTAGTTATTATTACTATCATCACTATTAGACCCTTCATCTGAAAGGCTTGTTCAGTTTTAAAAGCTGATACAGGGTATTTAACCTTTAAGCACATGACACCTTAAATATGGACTAGAGAGTAGTTGAAACACCTTGACAGCATGAGTCGCTAGTGTAACCTAAGCAAAGATGTGGACTGCCTGCAAAATGCTGCCCCATCCTGGCACTCAGCTAGTTGTTGGGATCATAGGGGTCGAGGTGTGATCCAGGGTTAAATGTCCAAAATGTGAAAATGCCTATCCTCAAAAGTATGTCCTTTTCTTTCATGTGCAGATATACCACTGAAACGTGCACTGATGAGCTGGCTCTCCTACGTTGTGCCCTGCACTGGTGGAGTGGTTATTTGTTGATATCCCATGTATAGGTCCCAGCAGTCCTCACTGTACTGTACAGCAAACACAAGGTTGCTCAGCATATGAACCAGTTTCTGTCTGTGGGAATGAAGTGTACTGGGATGGTCTGCTTGGAGAGGATTCTGTAGTTTATCCGACAATTCTGCTACACATGAAACTACGGTGTTGTTTCACCTGCTGTTATGCTCCACACTAGTTGATGGTTGGGTTTCTTTTCTGTCTCTCTTTGCTGACTTGAAGGTCCAGTTTGGACAGCTACATGTTTTAAGTGTTCTTTTTGATGTATGCGCACCTTCTCTCTATGCATTGAAGGGGATGTTCTCGGTGCTATGGTGAGAGGTCCTGATAACCCCAAGTATTTATTGTAGTCGATGGTGAGAATCGAAAAGTAGGTATTGTTCTATGTGTGTGGGTTTTGACTGTACAATGTGAAGGCTTCCGTCTGCCTCAGTAAGCACTAATCAGTCCAGGAATAGCAACCTATTTCCCTTGGTATACCCCCTAGGAAACACAATGTTTTTCTCCACCGAGTTCATGGGTTTGGTGAATGCCTGTACTTCTTGGGATTTGATTTTGACCCAGGTGTCATCCACGTACCTGAACGAGTAGTTCAACTGAAATTGTACTGAGCTGTGCTTTTCACCTATACCCTAGAGTGTGGCCACAATAGGTGGCACTGGGGAACCCATACCGCATCAGTACTTCTGTCCCCTACTGTACTTGAAATATGCAGTGATGAGGCAGAAGTCTAGTAGGGTGCAAATCTGATCAGGGTGACTGGGCTTGCTGTAGTTGTTTTCTATAATCTCCACTGCTTCGGTTGGGTATACAAGTGAAAAGTGAGGTGACATGGTTTAATCCAAAGTCAGTTTAAATTTGAGAACTTGTTGAGAAGGCCTAATGAGTTGAATGCAATGGGGTGTTTCCCACAAGCAGAACTTTGGTGATGGCAAGGTGCTTTGAAATAAAATTGATTAGATCCTTAGAGTGGCATCGGCAAAGAATTGGGATGCATTAGGCACAAAGTGAAAAATCAGTTCTCGAACTTAATGCGCTGGAAGCTGGAAAAATGAGCCGGCATCAGGAACTGAGTGACTCTGACAATGGCCACACTATGATGGATAAATGACTGGGTCCATTCGTCTCCAAAACAGTAGGTCTTATGGGGTGTTTCTGGTATGAAGTGGTAAGTACCAATTGCAGGTGGTCCAATGAAGGTCAACCAGTGAATTAGCAAGAGTGTCATGGGTGCCCAAAGGTCATCACTGTGTATGAAAAGCAAAGGCTAGTATGTCTGATCTGATCCCACAGAGGGGCTCCTGTAGCACAAATTGCTAATGCTGGCTATGATAGAAAGCTGTCAGATTATACAGCACATTGCAGCTTGGTGAGCACAGAACTGCCTAGCCACAGACCAATCTGAGGGTGGTCATGTTATGGCTAGAGCTGGATGATAAATAGATTTTTTTAGTAAATTTGTACTTTTGGTTGAGGATGGTGTGTAAAATGAAAATTGTGTTTCATTTTGAGACTGTCTAACTCAAACACCATAACATTCCCCAAATGTTTTTGATATGCATAGGATTTTTTTTGTTAACTTCAGTAGCTCTAAGTTCTTTCCTGCCTCCACTTATAATTCCAGGATAGGCACTGAACAAGTCACTCAGTAGAAAAAGCCATAGAGAAAATGGATGCATGGATGCTTCATAATTGCTGGACTGCCTCCAGTCCCTGCTCATCAACTGGCAAAACAGAGTAGCAAGGTGGCAGCAGATGAGTCAACAAGTAAAGAACTGACAGTGTGTCTCTTCTGTAATTTCGAAATGGTTTGGTTATGCAAAGCCATTCAAAATGGCCTTTTACAAATGAAAAAGACTTTTAATTTGAAGAATTTTACAGTGGTTTGTACCATATTAGACTTTGCATAACCAAACCGTGTCGAAATTACATAAGAGACACTGTCATTGTGGAGTAAGTATACTTCTAAAAAGGCTACTGAACAGCACTTAAGGAAATACTCCAGTTCTAAAAACAATTTGTGAAACAAAAACTGTTTCTCCTTGTTGAAAGTTTGTTAGAATTTTATTTTTAGGCCATATCACACCACCCTAGTTATGGCTGATCAGTGTAGATTTCCTAAAAAACCCTAATGCACTAATGCATGCTATTATTTCCCCCAAATCCCATCAATTGCTGCAATTGTGATTTTCTCTGGCTGTTGTAAGCAATACTTTCTAACCAAGAATATTATCTTGACTATTAAATAACAGAATCTTTTCACAGTCCAAAATATAAAAAAAACATAGTAAAGAGATTAATGCAGTAGAAAAACATTTATATGAGACTCAACTCCCATTCAACACCGAGTGAAAATAAGGATGCTAGTCAGTTCAATAACACCTTCATGCACTCATGCAATGAGAACAGCTCTTACATTTAATGCTTTCCAAAAACTTCTAAACACAGGTACAAAAAATATGCTTTATTACTGGAGATATTATCAGATAAGGATTAAAACTTCATATACTTAATTTGCAATTAAATTATGTCAGACGAATTTCAGGTAACATAACAGGAACGGGTACCACATTTCATTTTAAATTGCCCATTAGGCTTTATAAATGAAATGTCTTAACAACCTAAGCATTTAGATAGCTTTCCTGGTTTCCCCATTTTAGCGTGTACTCACCCTCAACATAAGGGGTTGGTTCCCCTATTTTTCCCGCCACCTGATCCGCAGGTTTAATCACCTCCAAGTCCAGGATAATAACCACGGTGCTATGGCATAAAAACAAACATGTACTGAGACAAAATGTCATCCTCATAAGTACACTACTTAGATAATTCATTCATATCTGAGGAATATGGTTCGCAAATTCAAGTTCTTGAAGCATTGTTAAACATTTGTAAACCTTTTGTTAAAGTAACAGCAATCACAAGCAACAAAATGATTTTGGTTGTGTTCTGACTGTTATTAGACTATTTAAATACAAACAAAACCTGTGTTACATAATCTCTGATTGTAGCAAGCCTTCTGATTTGTACCCTGTCTTATTAAATTAAAAATATATCTGCACATTAATAAATTGGCAGTTTTAAAGCTTGGAATATTCGTACACGTGAGGCTTTGAAGGGGCGTAAATTTGCAGGTAAACTGGATATCTGATTATGACGTAGCATATGTATACTTCAGGCCTATGGGTATTAAATTTAATTTCAGCCAATCACATGCATCTATGAAAATGATTTACCTTAAGGCAGCTCAAAAGTAAGAAAAAAAAAGAGAATGTTATTCATAAAAAAAAAACCCAATGTGCTATTTATAGCCATGCTGTTCATTCATGTATAGAAGCAGATTTATGAGTTAAGATCTGAGCAGTCTTTAAGATTTTATATGGGTCAAGGGACCGCAGTCTACATCTAGAAAATTAGTACAATTTGTTTGGGTCATCAGTTAGTGCAGAAAACATTAAACATTTTTAAAAAATTTAATTTTAGTATTGCTGTTAGTATTTTACTCTTTTTGTAGCTGCATTTAACATAACCCTATTTGTTGTTATACATAATCCTATATTGTCTTCCTTTTGGTGGCTTTAATGTTAAACGCCGCTTAAGGTCATGAGTAATCAAAACATGAATCAGGAGACTCAAAGTAAAAAACATGTCCTGACCGTCCATCCTTAAGAACGTTGGTGACACTTTTCTTCACCAAGCACACACAGTTGGGAGCTACAAGGTTTTGTTCAGCCAGGGAGTTCAGTGGCGTGGCAAGCATGAAGGCTGCACACAGGAAGAAATCAAACAACAAATAAGGCAAGACTAAACAGTTTTACATCCATCTCTCACAAAAAAAAAGAAAACTGGCATCAATCTCCACTCACATCTACGGGTTGTGTTTGTCTGCCAGATAAGGTAATTAAGATGCAGCACAGCTGTGCTTCTTAATGGGGAATGAAACTGCTCTGTAACTTATGCATGAGTTTGCATGCCATTAACACTTTTACTACTGACTAAATTAATTACAGGAAGGGGAGCTTTTTCATGATACTTTCCACCATCTTTTCCCACTCTTTGATCATTTTAAACAGAGTCCCGTCACAGCAGTCCGCCCGTCTCCTGATACATTAAACACTGAGCAAAAAAAAGCTCCTCTGCTGTGATTCAGCCTTATTACTCCAAGTAATACATGTACAGAGAAATGCATATTTAGTTATTAAAGACAGGCACAATGAGGCAAATATATCACAAAAAGTCCTATCTCATATCTGAACTGAATTTAAGGACCTGATCTCAAAATATAAATGTCAAAATGCAAATCAATGAAAAAAAAACCCAACCACTGACAAAAAAAGGTAAAACAGTAAAACTCACAGGACATGGTGTGAAGGCCATCACTCATCATGAGGCGAAAACGAACTGGTCCACTGCCTGACTCAAGCTTTCGAATATTCTACAGGTGAATAAAGTGCATTTAACATCAGTCATTTGAGAATCCTTTCATTTATAACTTCTTGCACGAACAATCAAGAGTGCAGTAAAGTATTATTGCACTGAAGTAGGTTTGTGTCCACACAGCGGAGCAGAACAGGTGAATCACGTGAACCTGGCTTTTGTGTATATGGTAATGTCATGTACAAGTATGGAAGGTGGTTACCAACACTCACCAACCACTCTGTAAATAACCAAAATTGTACAAGTCAAGAGCTCTAGGAATTCTTCTTATCAAACATCAGAATGAACAAGAAGCGTCAACTTTGGGACTTTAATCGCAGCATTATTGGTTGGGTGGTGCCAGAGAGGCTGGTTTGAGTATTTAAAAGATACATGATCTGAGAATAGTGCAAAAAGAATTAAGTGGACAACAGTTCTGTGGGTGGAAATGCTCAATCCCTTTACCATTTTGTGTCATAGAGACTCTTGGGTGAGAAAATACCAGATGATCAGCAGTTACCAAAATACTCAAACCAACCCACCGGTACTAACATGCATGCATGACTTAAATCACCGACTGCACTTTTCCCCATTCTAATGTTTGACATGAACTTTACCTAAACTTCTGACCTGTATACCTTTTGTTCTTCCATGTTGTTGGCTGATCAGACAACCACATGAACATGCAGGTGTTCTTAATAAAGTGGAGAGTGAAGGCGGCCACCCAATCCTAATCTCCGGATGTGCTTGCAGACACACGATAGTTTAGGTCCTCAAACAGACAGAGTATATAGCTCTACTCTGTGGATACTGAAGTTCCTAATTTACATTACTTATACAGTCACTTAAGAAATGGGAATTTTAATGCATTGTCAGCTATTGCACTAAAAAGAATTTCAGATGGTCTCAAGCATGAAACACAAAGACTCCAACACTATCAATAAGTGAAAAGTTGTTTAATTAGGAATGAATCCAGTTATTGACCATTTCTAATGCAAAAGGTTTAGTTTATACACATTCATTCACTGCCTCACCAACATTACTAAGGACTCAACCTAACAGCTCGCCAGTCCATCGTAGGGCTAACAGACATACACATACGCAGCCATTCACACCCAGCCATTCACACTCACTCTTGCTGTAGGGGCCAATTAGGGCCAGGTATTAAGACTAATGTGCATGTCATTGGACTGTGGGAGGAAAACGGAGTACTCAGAGAAAACCAACACAAACACAGAAAGACTGAGCCCAGGACATTCTTGCTGGGAGGAGAATGTGCTGATGTTAAAGTTTGGGAAAATGCAAGGTTCTCCACTGTTGTTTCTGTTATATCTGCTATCAAAGGTACAACTTATATCTGTTAATTGATGGCTGATAGTATATCACTCTTAGCACACACCATTATGAAGGAATATGCTAAGCTAGGAGGCAGCACATTGGTCCTTGTTCACACACCCTTAATTTTGTGAATGCACTTTTCTGGCACTGTGAGTTTAATGCATTTAAATAAAACTATCAAACATCCTATCAAGCAATTTTCTTATTGCTATTAATGAAATGTCTATTAACCATAAATATTACTACTCATTTCATCTTATTATATTTGATTTTATCACTCAAAAACATTGTCATTTTCTTTTAGTGTCTTTTTAATGTAAAATTAAAACAGAAACGTTTATCATGCAACATAATCCAGTATAATAACCCATACGTTCCAATATTAAGTTAATAGTCCACAATAAAAATTATAAGTTAATAATACTAGGAACTATCCTTTTTCCAATCCAAAATATACTTTAGTAATCAAGAAAATTATTGACTTTTAATATTACAATGATATATACAATAATATTACAAATTAATATTACAATGGGTGCAAGTACAAATAAAGTGCCCCACACACACACACATATACATATATATATATATACATAATTTCTACACAAACACAATCACAAGGCAGCAATGAATGTGGATACTTACAATCAACTGGAGAACAGGATTTGTAACCTCATTACCTTTGATCAGGGCCTGAAAATAAGAACAAATTAAAATGGGAAAAACAAAAAGGAGGGAAAAGTTACCAGTAGAATCAATTATGGACCAACCAGTGATTTCCAGTGAAGTTAATACAAATCCAGAATACACAAAGACTTA
>JBCNYG010000013.1:15503852-15516665 GCA_039654305.1 Porochilus rendahli | reverse complement strand
ATATATGCATGTGTGTGTGTGTATGAACACTGTAGGAATCCCTGATAGTGTGCTTAGTATTTTTGCATGTTTGTCTTACTCCAACCTTTAGGATCATTAAGGTAACAACCTGATTGCAATTCTGTATACACACACACTTTACAAAATATTGTAAAGATATTAAAGAGCTGATGTGTTTCCACATGGTACAGAAACGTCTGATCATATGGCTCTGTTCTTTTTATTTATCAAATTGTTCTTTAACCTTTAAATGAAAAGGCTTTTATTTTGTAAACGTGAAATAGAAACAGTACTGATATTCCTTGTTATACAAATCTAGGTTTGTTTAAATCTCTAACTGTAACATTTCAACGGTCATTTAAAGTCATAGTGTCACATGAAAACATAACATTACTAATGTGCATTTGTGCAGAAAATGAGTCTGCAGATAAAAAAAGGACAACAGAGAATGATCATACATCTTCCAAAACATCTTCTGGATGTCTCCTCTTTTACAGGAGACACAATTGTATACACATGCCTTTATGCTAGCTACAAAGAATTAATACTGTTCTGCTCCCTAAATACGGTCTGTTTAAAAACAACAAAAACCCATACCCTAATACCTTAAATACGTAAATTATTACACACTACAGTTTACCTATGTTAAATAACATGAAGCAGCCATGATTACAGGCCTGCCTTGAGCATTCCTTCATATATATACTTCTTATTAATAACCAGTGCACTCTTTAACTCACCTCAATTGCGCCCTCCGTCAATTTAAGAGACATCTTTTCTCAAAATCTTCTTCTTCAACAAGTTTTGTAATAAATTTGTAAATTTGAGCGTCTTACAGAACAGCAAAGCGGTTTGTTATGCTAAAGCTCGTGGCGCCAACTTTCAGTCAAAACGCGCGAACATCGCAGCTACTTCTTGTTAGTGACATCATTACCGGAAATGCCTGCGCCCACGTGACCAAAAACCGTGCATGCGCATAGATATTATACTACTACTAATAATAATGACGATGATAACAACAACAACAACAACAACAATAATAATAATAATAATAATAATAATAATAATAATAATAATAATAAAGTTTATACTCTGAAAAGTCGAATGGAGATTTTAAAAAAGATTTTTTCAACCTTACAGTGAGAATTTTCCAAATATTAGTATTAAGAATTGGCAGCATGGTGGCATAGTGGTTACCACCTCACATCAAGAAGGTCCTGGGTCGAGTCCGGGGCTAGGGTGTTTCTGTTAGGGTTTTCATGTTCTCGCTGTGCTTGAGTGGGTTTCCTCCAGGTACTCCACTTTCTTCCCACAGTCCAAATTGCCCTTAGGTGTGAGTATGACTGTGAATGGTTGTGTTTATTGCCCTGCAGTGGTCTGGACTGCCTTCTCCTGGTGTTGGCTGAGATAGGCTCCAGCCTCCCTGCGTCCCTACTAGTGGGATTTAGCGATTCGAAAATGAGTATCAAGAATTATGAATGTGAAAACAAAACATTTATATATTTGGACTGCTAGAATCTGGAGGCTGTTTAATTACACAGTGACCAGGGGTGTATTGTGATAAATCAGTGTATTGAAATGAAAAGAGTTTATGGCTTATCTCCCAGGAAAACTCCTGCAACAATAGCAGTCTCTACATTCAAGTGTAACTGGTGTCCGTTAATATGACTGAGGCTGATTTAGACAGCTATAGTAGCTGCTATAATTAGATTTACTGCATTTGATAGACACTTATCCAAAACAACTTACAATTTATCTTATCTGCATCCAACTGGGCAGTTGAGTGTTAAGAGTCTTGCTCAAGTGCCCAACAGTGACAGCTTGGGGGTATTGGAGCCTGAATCCCTGCTGTATTATAATTAATTAATACACAATGAAAGCACTGTATCAATAGCAAGTCTAGAATTAACATGGTATGATAGGCCTATCATGATAATGCTGCATGAAACTAGAGTACAAATTGTATCTGTATTCTCCTCATGCAACACTGCAATACTACAAGCAAAGAAAAATTAATTAATAAATAAAAATTGCTGCATGAATACCTTCAGTTTGACAGTTTATGTCAGACTGTCATGATGTATATGTATAACTATACCTAATATAATGCAATGCTTTTACATGCTACAAATGATCTGATGAATTTCCCAATAATGTAACTAATACTTTTTAAATTATGTTTTAACATAATCCAAAAATTTAAAAAGCAAAAAGGAGAAAAAAAGGTCAATGTCTTTTAACCTTTTACAATGTGACAGGAATAAAAGACTTTAATAATCCTCACATGGAGTATGGTATTACCAGTTACAGAAATATATACAAAAGGGACTTAATATTTAAAAATACATTTATTTAATCAAACACATACTTTTTCAACAGCAGTAAAACAGAGTTGAATGCTGTCAATTTAAGCTTGTCCCAGGCTGAAAAGGTAATTTATACAGTGTATAGGGTAAAAAGGAACATTCAAAAATCCCAATATGTAATCGCCATACTTGTGTCCGTTAAACATTTTAGATTCGTTGCAGGTCTTTATTTGCTAATTGGATGCAAATGCTAATGATAATAAAAGCACCCCTACTTGGGGGACTTACTAAAAATCTTTGGACTAGGAAACTCCCCTTTATCTAAAAGGTTTTTACCTAATGTTACAACAGTGGCACTGGGGTTGGGGTTTGAAATAACCCCCATAAAAAGTGGTGTTTGAGTAGAATCGTCTGTAAGGGCAAAGAAAAAAGGCTGGTTGACTGTAAAAGAGGGATTAGAGCGGTTGATTGCTACACTGGTTGCAGCTGCAGCCTCTGCACCATCCTCACTGATCTCAAGACTGGACTTGTGCTGTACACTGGAGACCAGTAGGGGTCCTTCTGAGATACCGCCAAGATTAGGACTTGAAAATAGCTTCCCTAGACCTGAGAAACAAACGAAAAGATCACACATGTTATTAGAGGTTAATCATTGTTAAGTTTTACATTTTATTTGTTCCCTTTTGTTATCTCAGTATAAAACATGTAAAAACAATGCTGTATATGCACGGATGTCAGCGTTCTTACCCATGCTTGTCAGGGCCTCTTCAAGTTCCTGAGTAAAATCTAATTTAAATTTGGGAAGTTTAACCTGCATACTTCTCTCTCGTGGGAAGTGATTATACAGATCAGAGATATTTAGCTTGGCTCCAATAGCTGACACGTCAACGGATCCTATTATAGGCATTACAATTATGAGGCTCACATTCCCTTTGAACAGGAAACGGGCAACCTGCCAATCAGTAGGGATAAAAATAAAATATAATCAGAGCAATGTCTAAAAAAATGTACTTGATTCTATCAATTTTCTGTCCCATGTATACAGAGTTACCTGCGCATCAAGTTCATTATGGATGAAAAAGCTTAGTGGGTACTTTGGTCCAATCATCATTTCAACATTGACTATTTGTTTTTCATCAATATAAAAAGGCTCATTTGAGGTGAAGTTAGGGTCAAAGCGCCAGAGCCATTCTCCTGAAAAAATAGACAGAATCATTTTAGGGCAAGATGATACACATAACTTTACTGTGTATAAATTGTTAAACAAATGATTGAAGGGGGGAAAAAGTAATTTATTTGATATCTATGCCAAAACAGATGCTTTCTGTGAGTATTTCTATACATTGTGGGTTTTTTAAAAATTTACTTGTACATTTCCTGGTCAAAACATTAAACAAATAGGTCATGCACTGTAATATTTTGTTGGACCACCTTCAGCAATAAAATGAAATCAACTGACAACCCCAAATGAGCAGGTTATCCCGTCAATAGACTTTCCTGATGTCACTGATATAAAATTGGGGCTCAAATAGTAAACAAAGTGGTTCAGGGAGCATGAGGAATCATTTTAATACATCGACTGGCACCACAGAGTCATGTCCTTGACCCTACTGAAAAATCTTTGTGACATGCTGGAGAAGACTTTGTAAAGCAGTGACTTTCCCAACATCAATTCAAGATATTACTGATAGAGGAACCCAATTCTGGATGGAAATGAAGTTTCTGTAAGTTTGTAAAAACCATGCCATGGCAGTTATATGCCGAAATCAAGGCTAAAGACAATCCAATGAAAAAAAAAAAAAAAAAAAAAGAGCGCGCAAATTTTTGGCTAGGGAGTACACAAACCCATTACTTGTGGATAATTTTGAAGACGTTATAAAAGTCACAAACAAAACATTATGTATCTAAAACAGAATGACAACACAGTCTGAATACTGTTTTTCTACCAAGATCATATCATATTAAATGAACTGTGAAAATTCTTTAAGTTAATTATTAAGTTTAATGAATAGCTACAATTACACAAAAAACTTCCAATGAAATTTATACAGAACACATTTTCCATTTCCAGTTGGAGTAAACTATATTTAAAAAAACATCACACATCATGGTCAGCCTGGGAGCTAAACTCAATCATGCTACCAGAGCCCACATCATAGTTACATTCTTCTTAAAGAAGGAATGAAGAAATAACCTGAAATTAAAAAAATTAATAGCAATGATTTTCGAATAGTTTTTTAGCAAGCAGCAAAAATTAAAACCGTGTTACTAAAATGTACGTGACAAATGACCATCCCCAAATATATATTTTGAAACAAAAGAAATAAACTATCTAACTGCACTATTGGAGAATTAGATGTCCAGTAGTGGCCAAGATAAAGAATTGCCACCACAACACCAAATATTTAAATGAGTCGCATGCCCAAAGAAATGGTATACCTTTCCCAGAGTTTCCTGAATGCGATCAGTTTGTTTGATTAAAACAAAATCCTTGGGATGTTTGAAATCAAAATAACTTGATTGTACCTAAAGTATTTTAGGAGTTTCACAGTAATGTGTGAAAACATATGCAATCTTTATAAAATCATAAATAATTTAATCTATTATTGACCCCCACCCTCTACAGTAGCATACTGTAAATAAATAAATAAATCCAGTTTCAGGCTGTGACACTACAAAAGGCTTGAAACGACCAAGAGTCTTGAAATTCAAGGAACTAGATCTAGAAGGTTTTCTGATAGATGTTTTAGCTCTAAAAATATAAACCCAGCACTCATGTCGTATCGAAACCAACCAGGCTCTTACTACATTATAATTCTGTAATATTAAAGCAGCTGGAATTACCTTTGTAGAACACAGCATTAATAAGCATCATGACAAGGTTAGGAGGCAGACTGGACAGGAAATCTGGGACGTGACCATTTGTGGATTTCTCTACCCACTCATTGATCTCTGCCAAATCAGTCAAGGCCGCAGGCGTTGAATCATATATTTTTAAGGACTCTTCTATAAACTCCGGGTTTGGGCTAAATCCTTTCAAAAGAAAAGGTTTCAAGATTCATTATAGACATTAATGTTAAGTTTAAGACCTTCAAACCTTTTCTATATCAGCAACATATCAATGACATTAACAAAATGTATAATTTGTCCTCAAGTCTGCAAAGAATAATGAAGGGCTGACTCCGCCTCACTCACCATCAGCAAGGTAGATTCGGCTGGCGATTTGCAGGGCAGTTTTGCGGATGTGAAGGAGAAGGCTTTTCAGTGCTTTGTGGTAGCATGGCACTGTATTAGCATGTAGGCGTTGAAGGAGGAGCTCTTGTGTGTCATTTCTCGCTCCTGATTACCACACGTACATCACACTATTTACATTTTCGAACTGGTTGTGACATACACATTCATGACATGTTCACAAAAAAATAAGATGAAGCTAATAAACAAACTGGTGACAAGTGGGAAAACCACTTGCTCTGTAATGTTACTTTCATTGTTTGGGCTCATTATTCCCATAAAATTCACTAAAAATTAATAAAGCTTGTCTGGTCATCTATATCTTATGACAGTGCATTCCAATCCTGAAGGGAGTGGTTCCTTTCAGGATGTTAATGCCCAAATCTACAGGACAAGGCGGTTAATTGAATGGTACATTTTATTTTTACTTTAACTAGTATGAAAATTATGTAAATGACATGGTAATTAACTCAGTTACCCAACCTCATCCCAATTAAACAATTTGAAGATTTTGGATCAGCAGTCTCCACCACTATTAAAACACAAGATCTTTTCTAAGAATGATTTACATTTCCAGTGTCATGTACAAGTTAAGCAAATACGCCTTGAACCTCTTCTACTGGTTTGAATTGGCTCCTATTTTACCAAGATACTTCATTTTGGCTTTTTCCAAACATGCTACTAACGTGATAATCTTAATGATACAAAATCATACAAAAAAGGTAATTAAAATGTATGGTTTCAATAGTTGCTTTAAAGTAATTATAATGCAGTAAACTGGTATCATTTGCTCAAGTGTTGCATGCAAGGAACGTACCTAGAGCCAACTGTGAGAGAGCTAAGGACACACTGAGGGGGGAGATAATGATATTAGATAGCTTTGGATCTGCCTTCAGGTTCTCCAATAACTCCAGACCAAACTTCATAACCCCTTTCCCTACAGCATGATGAACGTCTGTAGAACTGCACAACTCATCCAACTCTTCCTCTGAGGAGCTCTCAGCATTTTCAATAGTGGAAGAAGAGGTAGCAAAGCCATCTGGAGGTAATTCTTCTGTGTGGGACCCGTTGGAACTTACTATATCCTGTTAAAAAAAATGAAAAAAAAAGAAAAAAAAAACCCCAAAAAACAAACAAACAAAAAAAAAAACCCCACACACATTGACTGAAGTAGCCTGAAATCAGATTAGGCAATATGCAACATTTTATCAATAAACAAACTTCTTACTGTCTTAGGAAGACTGGTTACTAGGGGTGTAAGAGGAATTGTAGAAACATTTTCATCCTCCTGTAAAAGTACAAAACAAGCCTTTTCTTTATTTAAAATGAAGTAGAGGTTTTGGAAATAAGGTTAAGTCAAATTAAATGTTGGTATTATTTTACCGTCCAGCTTTGTTGGCAGAAACAGAGGAAAAGGAAAACAACTAATCCTAAACCCATGTCCTAATAGCCAAGTCTGAAATCACAAATTTTAAATATTAGCTTGTTATATGAGAAACATGTAACATAAATTTCATTTCAGGCCCAGTAATTTAGTGGTAGAATTCTGGTGTGCTAAGAGTTAACACAACCAGAATTAAACTAACACAGAGCTTAACCTGACAACTTCAAGTGGTGCTGAGTTTAAAGATTTAGGGTTTATTGATTGCTATCAAGTATTTCTGATTGCTCATTAAGTGATTAATTTACATTAATTATTAATGGTGTCACATTTCCAAACAAATTAGTACTTCAATTTATTACTCTGTGCAAATTGTTTTTCATAGGCTAGATGCAGCAGATATTGGTTCAACCATATGTCTGAAATTCGTTGAATTTAATAAAATGACAGTTTCAGAAGTGCCAAATATTAAATTGGGTCGGACTTATAGCAAAACACCAAAGATATACTTACATGAATCATATCTTAAATATTAAGAATAATAGTTCTGCTCTCAGGCTACAAGATGCACTATGAACCATGAACATTCAGTAAACACTTCCTGATCAAATTTTGTAACTTATTTACTTGCTCAGATTAACAAACATGGTAAACACAATTTCAAAAGCTAAACATGCATTTAAAAGCATTTAACCATGTTATTAGTTTTAACCATATATTTATCCAAATTGTATTGTGTAAAAAATAGATATTTGTACTCCATATTATGTACAATAGTACAAGAAAAAACCTACCTGAAAAGCAACTATTCAGACCCTAATTGGGAGAAAACCACAAATGGTGAAAAGGAAAACTGTCCCCTCTTAAAGTCTGGCAATCAATAAACAGGCAGTTACACTTCAACTATCATTGATTTTTGCTTCATATAACTCACATACATGTAAAGAGTGAGGGAGATATTTGTGACACAAACAGCAAGCTAGGAGGTATGCATAGGCTATATTGAACTTAATGGATCATGGGCTATTTTAATATAGGCGTCTGAGTAACTTGCCTGCTGGAAGCAATAGGAGCTTTCTATGCCATTTACAAGAAATACTGTGGTTATTTTGGGGGGGGGGGGGGGGATAGAGAGAGATAGAGAGAAAGATTGATGCATTATGTACATAGATTAGCAATAAACACTGGTAATTGGTAAATTATTGCTCTTAAGAGACAGCAAAATATTAAGAAGTTCCCAGTCCAGTAGTATAAGCTCTAAAACCAAAGGCTTAAAATGTCAAAAACTCAACAAGGACTTTGCCCCGCTGGGCCAAGGTTTCCAAGTGGCTCCTGTTGTTTTGAACAACAAAACAGTACAATCAACATTTATTATCCTAATTTATTATTACTCTATTAAGAAATTATGCTAACTGTGCACATACAATGTGGGCTATCCCTTTTTGTTCTGAAAGAAATTCAAGACTGCAGTGACAACCATTTCTGATCAATTTGAGTTTACTTCAAATCACTGAAAATGTCTAAATTTGCAGTATTTAATACATGGAAAAAATGTACAAGGCATGAAAGTAAAAAAAAGGAATAAGTTAAATTTAACTTCAATTGAGTAGTATATTACTCCATGTTAAGCAATTCCATATATTGCAGTGAGACTTACATGAGAGAGTATGAAGGCTTGAAGACATGAACAACTGATCAGCTTGAGAAACGTGGACACAGAACGACTAGTTCTATTTTTCTTGCTGAAGAATTACCAGGCTTCTGGGACTCCTAGACAGATTTGCACTTGAGCATGCAAGGTTTCCGATCAAACAGGTAGAGGTTATTGCAAGTGTTGGATCTCAAATTATTAATCGGACTTCAATTCTAAAGCATAATAATGGCCAGAGTTTTAATCAGAAATAGCTTTAGGAGTGTGTGAATTCATGATTATCTGTTGCCTTGTATGGTGCTGACCAAGTGCAGTTTTGAGGATAATGTGATACTAATTTAAATTTAATATTGAAAAAATGTGTAAAACATTATCCTTTACTTACCAAATTTTACAAACTCAGAGCATCGAAATAATTTCTGTCTGATTGGAATGTCAAATAAGAGTACTATGTGCATACAAATCACATTCCTATGATCAGTGGTTAGTTTCTAGGATACACAAGTATACTGTATATAAGGAATTAAAATACTACTACAGGTATACATAAGAGAATTAATTCATATAATTATGAGCACTGATTATTTTGGAGAACAATCTAAACAATGTAACAATTTACTGTTGCACTAAAATGTATGTCCCATTTAATATGGGGTTATTGACCTGTTAATCAACTCCTTCACAAAGATAATCTATGGCTAGATATTTCTTCATTTACCATGGCGCGCACACACACACACACACACACACATATATATATAGATATATAGTTCCTCCAAAGTAAAAAAAAAGCCTTTACCTAACTGCCTATGTCACAACAATATGGAACAAAAGCATTAGGTCCTTGGAATATAACTTTCATATCTTTAAGGTCCACTTTTGTGTTTATGAATAAAGGTACTCATGATATTGGACTTAGGACAACATAGAATACCAACAAAAACCCACAAATACTGCATAGTAGTTCAATACCTCAGATGCATGGTAACATTATAGCATTGTCAATGTTTTGATCTGTGATTCACACAGTGGGTTTTTTTGGTGCTTTTTTACACCTATATTGAAAGTGTAAACACTACTGTGGAACCATGATAGGCTCAACATTCCTGAGGAGTTCTTCTTATCTAGATTTCACTCATCTAAAGAAACAATTTGTTTGTTTTTTCCCAGGATAAAAAATGAGATTCTTGGATTTCTTGTACATAAATATCAGCTGGTCACAAACTTCATAGATAAAATGTATAAAAAAGTATATAAACTGTTTGTGAAGCTGATCATGTGATTTCAGATTATGTAAAGACATAAGTGAATATTCTATTAAACCTTAGTACGACAAAGGTGCTAAGACATTCTTAATTAACCAAGCTTCCCACGACAGCTGAAAAGGGCATCAGACGAACATCATCATTTTGAGCAGGAGCCAGCACTGGTACAAAGAGCAAATGTATTAATGAGATACTCAACAACAGGGCTGCTTGTGCTACAGATTTACATGTGTTTAAGCAAGCAACCTAACTGCACCATTCTCAGAACCCAGCAGCAGAAGTCTTTTGGTGGACAACACAGCCAGGCTGGTGAGGGTTCCGCGGAAGTTTTCAGAGCTAAGTTTGGTGCAACTAGTTGGGCTGGCAGAGATGTCCATCATGGAGTATACACCTATCTTGTTGGCTACGGTGCCTGCCACAATCTCAGCACCATAGAGGTCAAAGGCATGGATGGGATCAGACGGAGTCTTGTACAGATGAAGAGGCTTGTGCTCCAGATCTTTCCACACTGCCAAAGTGTGATCAGTGGAGGAGCTAATCAGCAGATTCCCTTCTGCTGCCTGCAAAACAGATAGAAATGGGTGCATGTGCACACAACCACATACTTTAAAGACTCTGCATTGATTTTTTTTTTAGATAAACAAAGCCAAGGTTGACAGCTTTCTATCTCTTCTACCACGGCAGCTAAAAAGCCTTTTCAAAACTATTTCTTCATATACTGACAGCCAAAGAATTGGTTCTCAGCCTGCAAAACTGGCTCAAGAGTAGCACAAAGTCTTTGCTGGTCTAGACTCAAAAACTGCTTTTGTCAGGGGCTGGAGGCAGGATTGACAAGACCATTTAAAACTTTGTGACCTCCATTAAAAAAAGAAAGAAACCCCCCCCCCCCCCAGAACTTCAGTACAGACATGAGTTTAAAAAGAAGAATAAAAAAATAAATCAGTCTGCCACTGTTATGCTTGGCGCTAGTGTTGCTAAGCAGATTGAGATGTACGCTAGGCGATACCTGATTTGCCATACTGATCAGTACTAGAGTATGCTGTTTTAGATGCTGCCCAGATTTTCCCCACCTCTCTAAATTTCTGAATTTCTGGCCATGGCTGGAATTGGGCATTATCTGCCAGCAAAATGGTTTAGTATTTAGGCTATTACAGAACATTATGTTCATTATTTGTTTCAGTCTTGGTAACATCATGTTATTAGTAGTGACTCGGCTGTGGGTCTCAAGCCTGTGGAAAAGTAATCCGCTTCTGAGAACATTTGCACAGTGAACCACCTCCGAAGCAACAGTTGTGCCAGTCCAGAACTAACAACAGGTCTGCATTGGTGGAAAAGGGGTAACAGTGACAAATAATTAAAATTGTTGCCTAGCTTATATGCAAATTAATAGCATTTCTCATATCAGCATTAATAATGAGTAATCCATGTCCATATTTGCCTAAACATGGGGTTGAAAAGGCAGAGACAGAATCCTTGACCCTGATAATCGAGGTTAAATAAAGTTTGTTTTTGCTGTAGTCTGTTGTTGACTGCTTCTGAACAAACTGACAGAGTACAGCTGCTGCTCACACTGTGGGAACCTCAGTACTATTTCAAATGTCATAGACTGAATAAAGTTATGAAGGTGGGTCTAGGTTTTTAACTGCTATGTACTAAAACTGCTTGCCCCAAAATAAAAAAAGCTCTAAATCTTGATGAATGTCTTTTAAATCCAAAGTAAACACACAAATACAAGCAGCAACAGTTACATTATATTTGTGGCTGGAAACAAGTACATTGTTGTCTTCCTCAGCTTATTAGTGTACAATAGCCCCATTAAGTAAATAAGGCATTTATAATAATTAATCTTCAGGAATCCGTTGACCTTTAAACAGTGGATTTTGAAAATCACTAAATGGGCTTTTACACCAGGCCTCTGTGCATCACATGGACCTCTTACTCAACACTTTTAGGAGTGACAAATAGCAAAAGAAAGTGACAAATAGGTGACAAATAGCATGTGCATATCTCATTGAATAAAAGTGTACACAAAAAGTAGCCTCATTAATGATATTTATTATAAATGTAAATGTTGAACCACATTTGTAAAATACACCTATTACATTTACATACACATCTGATAAGCAGGGAGAACACACCCACCTTCATCTGCAGTATATCCCCCTCATGAGCAGGCCATCCACGAAGAACCAACCCGGTCCGTGCATCCAACAACACTATGAAGCCTGAGGAAAATCCGGCAGCAACTGTTCTTCCACCGGGGCTCACAGCCAGACAGCGAATTAGACCTGCACTCAAGTTGTTATAGGCCAGGCGAAATTCTTGCTAAAAGCAGAAGAACAGCACAGTGTACCTTAGAGATAGCCATTAATACAAATATCATCATTGCTCGATTAAATCTAAACACAACCCATGAAACTTGATGTCCTCAGGTTTTCAAAGAAGACAGATAATACGTTAAGGAGTGATAAATGTACCTGTAGGCCAGGCTTGCGTGGGTCAACAAAACGAAGGACAGAGTCAGCACTGGCAAATACTATGCTGCAGTGAGGAGGTGGCATCGTGGTGACAGCCGTTATGGGATTCTTTCCATCAAGTGCTTCATAAGACCGAATCTGCTTGCCTTTTGATACACACACAAAAAAAAAACTAGTTAATAATGTCAAAGCTGCATTAAGTTAATATTTAAGACATACTTAACAAAAACATATTATTGATTTAGTAAAAATCTAGTTTTTTGAATACATTGGCATTAAGGTCTAAAACTGTACAATGCCATAAAATTAGGCAGTCTGTGAATCTTTAAAAAATGTGATTGGATCTGGCAAAATGAGTCACAGTGACCAAAAATTCTAAATTGAGTTAGGCATAACTCAGGAGAGGAGACTCTACGTTTTAAAATAAAACAAATTTGGTGGTAATATCTTGAAAATTGACCAAGTTATAGCAAAATGAAGTTTGTGATGAGACGCCTATAAA
>JBCNYG010000013.1:15366501-15386308 GCA_039654305.1 Porochilus rendahli | reverse complement strand
CTAGTCCTGCATTTCACACTCCTGTACCTCCGGCCTGAGGGGAGAAGAGTGAACAGTCCATGTTGGGGGTGTGTGGAGTCTTTGATAATGGAGGCAGCTCTCCTGTGGACTTTGTGAAACTACTTTGAGTAGTTTATATACATTAACAAACCCCCACTCCAAACCATTGTAGGTCATTTACAGTTTCGGAGGGTGGCACGTGTTCCCTTCTTAGATATCTGAAAGACTTCATTTTAATGCCATATTTCTCCCATAATATCTGTTCAAAGGATACTGGTAACACTAAAACTTTATATGGTAAAAGTCTATTCCAAATTCCTAAATCCTAATAACACTAAAGCTTAAGTTTTAATGGAAACCTGCTAAATTCTTGTTTTTCCAGGGGATTTCCAAGAGCAGATCCACATCTGCAATCTGTATGCATATTACACAGACATAAGATGGCCAAACATGATTCATGATCATTTTTATACCAGGCATCATTTTCTCCTAGAACCTAAGAAATGGTCGGGTTGTTTTGCTTCAACATGGTTAAATTATATATATATATATATAAATAATCGTTTTTCTTCTTTCTTTCTTTTTTTTTTTGATTAATGTGGTTTCTGAATAAAACAGGTCTGTTTTTGCATACCTTTGGCTTGCACACTCATTAATCTTGCCTGAACCCAGAGAGTGCCTATCCAGAACTTATCCAGAATTAAAGCTTGAACCTCTTGTCGCTAGAGGTATCTGATTCAGCCGCTGCTGTTTCCCTTTGGGTCGAGGTCTGCTTCAAGGTGACCTTATTCTCTGCAACAGTGTCCTTTATGACTTTGATCTTTTGATTTCTCCCATATGCGACCCTGCACACATACATCCCTTCTTCCACAAGGACACTGTTTGTTGTTTTTTTTACTTAACTTTTCCAGTGGGAGAATTTGCCTGAATTCCTTGGTCAGTATAATTGGTCACTTGAATGAACTAAACCTATGAGTGGTTTACTCACTTACTCATTTGTTAAGCCACTTATTCTTACTGCTAGGGTCACATACGCCAGCTGACACTGGGCAAAGACAAGGAATACCCTGAACAGCTAGCAAGACCATTGCTGGGCAACACATACACAGTCATGCACAATCACACTCACACATGGGGCAATTTGAAACAGCCAGTTCACCTAATGAGTATGTGTTAGGACTGTCGGAAGAAACCGGAGGACGCGGAGAAAACCCACCTAAACATGGGGGGAAGCATGACTCCTAATTTAGATTTTGAAATTCAATATCTACGTGTACCTTTTCATTTAGATTTCTGTGTAAATCCTTTGATTTATGAAGTCGTCTGATTTCAAACTTGATGCGATCCGTGCTCCTCTAATACAACACCTTTTAGCGCCATAGCCAATGTTACAAGTAGTCGAGAAAAGAATACAAATCCTTTTAATTTCTGCAGGTGCTCTTTGGGATTTCTATTTCTTGCAATTTAGTAGCTCTTGCTTGGGAAGAATGCCTTGAAAGTCTTATCAGCCTTGTTGGGTACTTTCAGTGACACACTGACCCGAAAAGATCACAAAGTCTCGATTGTTCCACAAGCTCAGTTGAACTAGACACTCTAGCTCGAATGCCATTGTTTGTCAATGTGTTTCAAGTTGTTTATTCTGCTTTGAGACTGCAGATTGAAATTGATGGGGCACTGTATAATCCACAGAGTGGTACAGAGAGAGTTTGATAATCAAACTGGAACAAGGGGATATTTTCAGAACTGCATTATCATTTATTCGGGTCAAAAGGCAACGGCGGGGTTCACCCTGAACAGCTTGCCAGACCATCACCGGACCCACACACACACACACACACACACACACACACACACAAACACAAACACAATAAATCCGCATGCATATACAAATCCAGGGACAATCTGGAATATCCAGTTAACCTAATGTTCATGCCTTTGGACTGTTAGAGGAAACCAGAACACCTGGAGGAAACCCCAACAATATCAACAAAAATAGCAGAGGGCCTGAGCTCTGGACCGTATTGCAGTGACATGCTAACCACTACACCACCATGCCCCCTAAAGTGATATTTGAATAGCAAAAGTAAATAAAGGCATACAAAAGAAAAGAAGAAAAAAAAAAAACAAAAACAACCCAATCAAGACTTGGCAAGACTTTTCAAGCCTATAGGCAAGCATGAGTCCTGCGATAATATCTATAAACGAGATGCAGAAATGAGTAAGCTTGAGTAAAGTGTTCATATTCAGGTAACACTGCCCTCTGGCCGAGTGAAGGCATTACTGCAGGAGTTCATATTACATCCATGTTGCACCGTTATTTTGGATGATTGACTGATGCTTGACTGCATAATAAAACCAAGGTCACGAAGCATGTAGAAATATTTCAGTGAGAAACTGACAGACTTGCAGAATCTCTAAGGCTGTAATGCAGACAGTCCATTGTAGAAATCGTTTTCCTTTTGCCCATAGTTTCCTAGGAATGTGTTTGCTGTGATATATCATCGCTTTTGGCATTAACATTTTCATTCTCGTTTCAGTCAAAACAAGTTCCTTCAGTGCCTTCAATGACAACATCCCCCACTATTGTTTTCCATCAGCTTTTCTCACTTGTGCACTTTTTTGCTAAATAAATCGTCTCTTGTTATAAAATAATGTACCCATTTAAAAGTATGGATTCAATATCTCTTTCTTTTCTCCTCCTCCATTGTCAGAGCTACAGTAGGACAGTGTTCTAGAGAGGGATGATGCTATGGCTGTTTGCTGGCCAATCAACCATGGCTTGGTAGTTAATTGTACTCCTATTCAGATTTAATCAGTTGTCCTGAGGGAGTGGAGTATGTGATCCACAGGCATTTATCTTCAACCTCTCTCCATCGCAGTTGTCTGTAGCCGTACTTCTCACGCGCCAATATTTACGCCAATTGAAAAACCACATTGATATTTCACAGAACACTGAGTAAGGGCTTCGCTAATGTGTCCATGATTTATGGCGTTAGATGAATGTTACCTTCAAAGACTTCAGACATGTGTAGAGGGACAGTGTGGCGGAGCCTGTTCAGGATATCCCCTGTCTCTGACTTCCACGAACATTAATAAGTTCGGGTTGGGTCCAGCTTCCACCATGACTCTGCCAGATAAGCAGTTTAGATAATGGATCGATATGGCAGCCTGTAAAAAACAAACAAACAAACAAAAAACATTTCCCATAATTCATCCTTTGCATTTGAGAAAATATGAAGTTACATATTTTACCTCTCACGCTATTGTAAGGCACTGCCATTTTATTATGGAGACTTTATTCATAAATGCTAAACAAATATCTCCTCCCAAAAAGCTTCACCGTATGAAAAAAAGTATATAAACTTTTAATCTCTTAATGTCGATTGTCCATGATATAATCTGTTATATAATAAAGTTTTTATTATAGTGATTCATTCATTCATTCATCTTCTAAGCCGCTTAATTCTAATTAGGGTCGCTGGGAGGCTGGCGCTCCTCTCAGCCGACTCTGGGCGAGGCCGGGGTACAGCGAGGCCGTTGCAGGGCAACACACATACAACCATTCACACCTGTTGGTGATTTGAAACAACCAATTAACCTACTGTGCATGTTTATAGACTGTGCACGCAAGCATGGGGAGAACATGCAAACTCCACACAGAAACACCTGAGCTGGGAAACGAACCCAGGACCTTCTTGCTGTGAGGTGAACACGCTAAGCACTGCACCACCGTGCCGCCTCCATGCAGTATGAATAGTAGTATTGTTGGTAACAGCAATCAAGTTGAAAATTGGTATGCAGAAGCAAAAGAAACATGGATTCAATTAATAAATATAAGGAATTTCTATGATTTAGGAATTTTAAATATTTAATTGGTAACATACCAACACTGAAATATAACCAAAGATATTAACATAGGGGGCGGCACGGTGGCGTAGTGGTTAGCACGTCCGCCTCACAGCAAGAAGGTCCTGGGTTCGATTCCCAGCTAGGGCGTTTCTGTGTGGAGTTTGCATGTTATCCCTGTGCTTGCGTGGGATTCCTCCGGGTACTCCGGTTTCCTCCAGGAAAAATGAGATGAATATGAAGGCCTAATGGTTATAGAAGCAAGTTTGGGACTGAAAGGTCATTGGGTTGTTTCAAAGTGGCCTTGCAGGATTAATACAATATATCAAGAGCAAAATCCAAAAATAATAATAATGAGGCCCATTATTCCCTATTTTATGTGCACAAAAAGTCAGTGAGAACAAGAGAAGAAAACAGCATACCATAATGCTTTGTTTTGGTCATGCATCCTTGCAACCCTACTGCAGTTTAAAATACAGCATGTTATTGATATGTATAAATCTGATGCGGTAATATAATCGGTAATATAGTCAGCCCTTCTCTTCACTATAAATCGATACAGTTATTGAGGCAGACGTCCGAAAAAAGGTATGGTTTGATCTATAAACTGTGTGATCTTTGATCTAATATTATATAAAAAATGTTTAACTGTCACTGTTAAAACAGAGCTCTGTTGAAGCAGAGCTGTTAATACATACTACAAATATGTGTGTGGTCTATTTGTGAACGTGCCAGATACTGTTCACAAGAAATATATAGGGTGACCCAAAAAAATCCTCTCACATTTCAAAGGTAGGTGAAAAAATGGTTAAAGACACTTAAATTATTATTTGCACACATGAAACTTAGTGAGGCAGGAGAGGCAGTGTAAGGTCTATTGGTAGCCACATCCCAAGTGTCCTCAGTAATCAACATGGCTTGGTTGGGAGCACACAGAAAGAAGGAGCTGCCAAACCAGATCATTGCATGTCGGCAGCCAGCACTGCTTTAAGTCTTGTAGTGTTGGTGGTGATGCAATAGTGTGCTTGTTTTCAAATGTGCTTTGCCTTTTAGAACCACTCATCGATGGCTGTGGTTTGAGTGTACCACTCAACACATTCGTCCCAAGGGAGGAATTTGCCCGATCGTGCTAAGCATCAACGCATGCTAATGGCAAAGTGTCCTGTAATACCATCTGGTAAATATGAAGCGGGATGCAAGATGAATATTTCCTGCTATTTATTAATAATACTGCACAGCCTTGATGCAAAATCTCAAAACAGTGGACAAGCAGAAGTCACACAATCTCACAGAGTGCATAGCATTGGCAAGGCAGAGTCGTACAAGGTTTGACAGGCAAAGTCCATACACAAGAATCAATATAAGAGACAAGGCACAAAATCATAAAATACAAGGCAGACAGATCATACATGACAAAGCAAACACTGAGATGCAATGGTTTTAGTATGCACTGCAAAAACACAGAGGTGATACTTTGCGACTTGAACATGAGTATACTTTGAGTATGCTGTGTAATCGGCATGAGTGCTGATTTCGGAAATCTCTGACTATATGGTGTTCTTTAGTTATGTTTTCGAGCTATTTTAACCCGGCAATGTAACTACTTTAGGGCTGCCAGGGATCTATGTTAGTCCTGCCATGAAGGTGCCTTAGACCTGCTATGGAGCTGCTTTACACCAGCCACTGAGCCACGGCATACCTGCCATGGAGATACTGTCGTCTACCATATAACTACTTCTGTGTTACCCTGGAACTCCAGCTGCAAATCAGAAAAAATTTGAATAAATGTTTTGCAAAAAAAAGAGCAGAACATTTTTAATATATTTTGGTTTATAATTCAGTACTGACAGCATGAACTCAACATATTTCAGGTTTTGTTTGTTCAGCTGTTCAGGCCCTAGGTGAAGGTCAATAAATTTTCCAAAAAAATAGGTATTTTCAGTGTTTTTGTTTATAAGGAGCCTGAGCTGGTCCACACCCTAGGCCACAAGTGCGATGACACGACAACAAAGTCAATCGTTGAACTGTGGCCTAGGGTGACCTGGTGCCAAGTGCACTTATGGACACCCTGATGTTTGAACATAGTGATGGACAAACCATAACGAGCACAGAAGTCCAACAACGAAGCGCCATTCGGGTTCAGATCAGAGAGGCAATACCTACCCATCACACCCTTTCAGGTCACACTGTCATTGTCCACATGGTTGTTGAAGTCTCCCAGGACAACGAGAGGGTCCCCAGGGGGAGCGCCCTCTAGCACACCCCATGGAACTTCAAAAAGCGGGGTACTCTGAACTCATTTGGAGCATAAGCACAAACAAGGACCCATCCCTCCCCCACCTGATGTTGGAGGGAGGGTACCCTTTTGTCAACTGGAGACAACCCCAACATGTGAGACCCCTGAGGCAGCAGACAGCTACTGACAGGCCAAACGTGCTGCAAGTCCGGGCTGTCGCCGTTGCAAAATCTTGGGTGTTGTAGAAGTTCGGCGAGGGCCTGGAAAGAGACTATCCGTTGGCCTCAAAGAGGTTCTGGACCACCATCCCACACCTTAGGAGGGGTAAGCAGTACTCTACAAATACTGTTTTTAGTGGATGTGGGAAGCTGTTCACCTCGAATGGGGATGTTGTTGGGAGGTGGAAGGAATACTTAAAGGACCTCTTCACTAAAATGTCCTCTGTGGAACAGAAATCCTGGGGATTCCGGGGTTCTGGCATGGTGGTCATAGGATATTGTCTCTGCTTTTTGCAGATGACATTGTTCTTTTCATTTCATCAAGCCTGGACTTCCAGCTCTCGCTGGAGGAATTTGTAGCTGAAGTGAAGTGGCTGAGATGAGAATCAGTACCCCCAAGTCCAAGACCATGCCTCAAGTGCCCCAAGTGGAGGAGTTCAAGTATCTCAAGGTCTTGTGCACGAGTGAGGGCTCGACACAAATATCTCTACGCATATTTCTACGCATATCTCTACGCATACTTTAGCCCTCCTTTAATCCCACTATGGAGCAGCTTTAGTTGTAGAGGTGTTTAGACTTGTTTAAGTCCTGCCATGGAACTTAGTTTCTCTTTTTAGACCTGTAAGATGTGCAAATATGTAAATAGGTTAGATCTACAAAAGATATGCAACATATATCAATTTAAGTTCCATTACAAACTGTAAATTTTGGTTCCATTACACTTTTCATTTCATTCTTATATAATGTATCTGGTGGTAAAAGTGGAATCTGGAAATGCTGGGGTTGTAGAAAGAGGAAGTCAAGGGTCCTTTGGGCATTGTCTATAAAAAGACTAAAATGTAAACATGTTCAATGATCAGATTTCTCAGGCATTTGGTGCACTTGCTTTAATGACATAATTTAACCATTTTTTAAAATTATGTTCTTTTAAATATCTAAGTAGCGGGCCAGTACAAATATGCATTGGTATGCCTTTTATGGGGATGTTCCTTTATTCTCACAATGTTTAGCTATGCTTTTAGATCAAAGACCAGAGAGGCCATGATTACAAAAAGCCAAATTAACAAAATAATAAATTTATTAACATATTAATGCTATGGTGTGGATAATCATTATGTAGGATATCATAAACTTATCTAATGGACACAAGAAATAAACACATGCTGTGTCTCATTTATATCAGCTGTCAAATCATCATTCTGGACAACAGGGTTAGAAATAATAGTTTACTCAGGGGAAAGCATGCACACTAATATAAAGGCAACCAACGCTAGTTAATATTAAAAAGAAAAAATACCACAGGGGTCCAGACGCTTCCACCGAAAGGACAATTTCATAATATACCAATACAGAACAAGTATAGCAAGTTTGAACTCTTCCTAGCACTCATAGTAGTGAGCCAACATACCAAATTTGAAAGCCCCAGCTTCAACGCGTGGAAATTAAATGTCCATAAATTAAAGTGTGACGGACAGACGGATGAACGGAACCCATTCCTATAGCTCCCAATGGGCGGGAGCTAAAAAGATATCTTGGATAGCAATTAAAGGTAGGAATATCTGACTCATCTTCAAGACGTACATGAAACTTTTCAGAAACAAGACTGTGACTGGACTATTTTACCAGCAAAAATATATTTGCTGCACAAAAAAACCCACCAAAAAACAGGTCTGTGGTTTGGCAGTCCCATACAAAGCAAGCTGCAACGCACCATGTATATGACGCCTTTCTATTATAACCAGCAATTTTAAGATGGCGCCATTAGATATTCACTCTCTGTGATCAGATGGATGTATGACCTGGTTGAACATGTAATATGTTTATAGCTCGACACACCACTGGGAAATTGAGTCTAATATACACGTTTTATCTTGTGGGGCAGATTTATGGGAGTTTCTGGCAGATGGTAATGGGACTATGCTGTTAAATTACCTGGTCAGCTGCTATATAAGTAAAAGTACCAAAAGCGTATGTGTTTTATGGAAAAACTGACAGCTTACTAGTAGCTAATGAGAGCTAGCCAACCGTTATACCCAACAATACATGAATAATGAGTAGAAAGACTCTAGCTAGACTTTTAGCTAGTAGAGCTATACTGTATTTTAGAACTAACATTAACCAAATATTGAATATTAATGACTGGGCATCACGGTAGCATAGTGGTTAGCACGTCTGCCTCACAGTAAGAAGGCCTGGGTTCGATTCCCAGCTCTGGCATTTCTGTGTGGCGTTTGCATGTTCTGTCCGTGCTTGCGTGGGTTTCCTCCGGGTACTCCGGTTTCCTCCCACAGTCAAACACATGTAGTAGGTTTGAAATCACCCTAGGTGTGAGTGTGAATGGTTGTGTGAGTGTTGGCCCTGCGATGGCATGGTGAGCTGTCCAGGCTGTACCCCGCCGTAGCCTAGAGTCGGCTGAGATTGACGCCAGCCTCTCTGCGACCATAATTAGGATTAAGTGGCTTAGATGAATGAATGAATATTAATGAACACTTGACATGTGCTAATCTATATTCATAATGAGTTGGCGGTCATAGTAATAGCAGGCTTTGGGTTGAAGAGCCTGAATAGAAATACATAAAAAATATATAGGCATTTTAAGATTAGATATATATTCAGCAATTTACCAGGACAGCATGTTGGCATAGTGCTTAACAAGGCTGCCTCAGAGAAGGAAGATCATGGGTTCTAGACCCAGGCTCATCAAGGACGTTTCTTTGTGCAGCTTGTGGCACTTTCCATTAGGTTGCCTGGGCTTCCTCTGGGTATTCTGGTTTCCTCCCTGGTTTCCTGTGCATCAAGCTATTAGGCTGTTACAAATTGCCCCTAGGTGTGAGAGTGAGCGTGAATGTTTGTGTGGGTGTTTTGGCCCTGCAATGGACTGGCAAACTGTTCAGGGTGTATCCTGCCTTTGTTCAAAATTGGCTGGGATAAATTGCAGCCTCCCTCTGATCCGAGTATGATTAAGCAGTTTGGCAAATGAATGAATGAATACATAGTATGCCAGATTAAAGAAAGATTTATTACTTTTAGGATTCAATGATCGACTCACATTCTGGAAAACAAGCATTTATAGAGTGACTTTTTTTTAGGATTGCAATTAAATTCGCAACATGACTGTTCTCACTCTGTTCTGTAAACACATTTAGAGATTGTGATTAGTCCATCTGTTTGCTTCAAGAATCTGAATGCCAGGGGATTAGCTGTCATCTGCTTATCATAGACATACATTTGATGATCCAAATAAAACACACCTGGTACTGAACATAAATACAGTAGAATGTTCTTTTTGAAACACATGGCAACATGGGGAAAACAATACCAATTACAATGAAAGGTTGAAATATTTGATGGATCTTTTCATCAGAAGGTGGAAGGTTCAAGTCCCAGTATCGCCGTGCTGCCATTTCTGGGTCCTTAAGCAAGGCCCTTAACCCTTAACTGCTCAGATGTAGAAATGAGATTTAAGAAAATGTAAGTCACTCTGGGCACTTGTGGCTTGGTGGTTAGTCTCTGAGTTAGAAATCCAAAGGTTGTGGGTCCAAGCCCCAGTACCACCATGCTGTTGGGACCATGCCTTATCCCTCAATTGCTCAGTTGTTAAGAAGAGTGGAGAGGAGTCTTTGCCAAATGCCACAAATGTAATGCAATGGCTAAGGGCATTTTTTAAATGCTGTAAATGTAATGTCTCAAAGTTTTTACCTGCAAAACAGCACAATTTTGCTCAACTACTTTCATCTGCTGATATACTGTCAGTGGCTACTATGGAAGCTGAGCCCCAACTGTGTATCATTCAAGGATTTGCTGACAACTACTTCACTGGTCACTCCCTACTGTGAAAATACCCAATTATATTATTTGACGGCTCCACTGAGGACACGCCTTTCAAACAGGTTCTCTATTCTTTAGAGATAGTGCAGCTCATTTTTTCTGCATTTTGTATGTAATGCTCTGGAATGAGATAAGGCTTTTCTCATGGCTCGATTCCAGGGGCTATTTAAAGCTTGGGGGACTGCATTATTCAGAGGGAATATTTGGAAGATTTATTGTCTTCAGCCAATGAAAATCATATCCAAACACCTACAGTTATGTGCATGAACATCCTGTTCAGATTTTTTGAGAACCCTACACTGAACGATTTAAAAAAAATTTTAAACGTGAACTTAAATCGTCTGCACTGATTATAATGAACGCTGTTCACATTCATCTGCTTCACTGAGTTGTATGTCATGTATGCTGACTGTACCATCCTGGTCTGTAAAAGCAAATCCAGACCTTTGCCACATTGAAACATTGTAGCAGTCTTGAGGATTACTTATAGATCAGCACAATAAAGGTGAGATTAGGAGTTAAAAGGTCATCCACCAAAGTGTAGCTCACACCCTTTTAAAAGGGCCTGTTGCCTTTTTGTCCCAACAACAAGTGGACAAGATTGTACTGGACTAAATCGTGGAAGATCTGTAGCCCTTAACAAAGGTCAAAGACCACTGTTCATCAAATCTATGATTGAGTTGCAGCCATCCATACATTTACCTTCAAGGAAGCAGGTAAAGAAAGCCCTGAACAATTAATTTAAAAGGAATATTACTGACTTCATGGCTGAATTGTCTGAGGTGAATACTGTGTGCTCAACAGCAGATTTCTGGCCAGCTGTAAAAAGGTGTTTGCAATCATCACAGTTCAATGATTTGGGAGTGGTGATGCATGGGTAGAAATAGGTACATTTGAATTACAATAGCAGCTTATTTATTAAAACTAAACAAATAGGTGTAAAGTGGGTTCATTTTTGGAACTGTGATCTTGTTTTAAAATGTAAAAAAAATAACTATTAAAGTGAACTAGTTTGTTTTGAGTTGTATGAACTGAACTTTGAACTAGCTCAACTTAACTGAAATGGCACAACATTGCACAATTTGGCAAAAACAACAATCATATACATTACTTTCAAATACTTAATTTAGTTCTGGTATAAACAGTTGAACAGATTTTGTAGGACTTACAACACTCTCAGGTAAAAACATGCACTGCAAAAGAAACCATAAAAGTGGCTTAATGCATCATGGACATGTGGAAAGAGTGATTGACAGAAGTTACACAATTAGTTGAAGGGGGTCCAGAAGACCACACAATAGCAAGTAGCTATATGAAAACAAGGAGCTATCAAAACAAGTCTAAGACAAGCCTTTGGAAAATGTTTTGGGAAAAAACCAAACAAATTTTAAACACACTATGGAGCATAATGAAACCGATTACAACCGTTAATCAGAAGAAGATGGGATGGTTTGGAAAATCCAAATATAGCAGTGATTTCCAAATTTAGTTTGACTAGAATTTTCTTGCAGACTTTACAAACCCAACATATTCATGTTTTTCCTGGTCAGCTTTATTTCACTTGTTGCATCTGTTCCTATGTTCCAGGCCCGCAACACTTTCCAAAAAAGCTGAAATGTGGGCAATTTAATGGATGTACTGAAGAAAAAATACTAAATAATGATGTGTTTAAAATAAGTAATGTCAGTAATTGATTGCACGCAACTGGCACCATCCAAAAAAGATCTAGAATTTGGGAAGGAGCTCCATTTTTTCAAGTTCATTCAGTCATTTTCTAAGCTGCTTAATCCTACTAGGGTTGTGGGGAACAGCTCGCTAGACCACTGCAGGGCCAACACACATACAACCATCACACTCACACTCACACCAAGGGGCAATTGGAAACCATTGGGATTGCCAATTAGCCGACTGTGCATGTTTTTGGACTGTGGGTGGAAACCGTGGTTAGCTTTGTAAGTATTTTTTGTAAGTTCATTCTTTAAACAATTCATTATTAAAGGCTACATCAGATTCATTACTTGGTGAATTTGGTCAATGAACATCTTTTAAGTGTTGTGAGGAGGAACGACAACATTACAAAGTGATAATTCTATTTTATTGTGTTGTAAATCTATTGTTAGTTGTGAAAAATAATAAAATGCATGAGGTAAAACATCAAATAGTCTGATGTTATGTTGCTTTGAGTGCAATGCATCTTATTTTACAGATACAGATTATTTATGAATTATTGTTTTCAGATTCAATTTCAACATCACAACTTTTTTTTTTTTAGATTCCTTTAGAAAGAATATACATAGGCATAAGTGTACTAACTTACTAACTAACTTAACTTATTACAAAGGCATAACTGTGAATCTTCTTAAATGAGGCAAAACACCAAAAGTAACTGACTAAGGAAATGGAATATCACTCAGAGAAAATGTAATGCACTGCCATCCCCACATTTTATAACCTAAGAATTAAATAAATACTAATGTAAAAATAAATAATAATGTAACTCTAATAATATTTATAGTAAACAAACAGTAATTAACTGCAATGACCTGGCGAGCTGTCCAGAGTCGGCTGAGATGGGCGCCAGCCTCCCCGCGACCCTAATTAGGAATAAGCGGTTCAGAAAATGAATGAATGAACAGTCATTAATTAATATAAACAAATAGCCATTCATCAACATAATTCGGGCCTAAACAATAATGATAGTTAACAGAATCTTAAAAAAAACAGTATTGTGCATAATTAAAAAGGAAAAAGAAAAAATTTAATAAAAAAATTAAGTATCCTTGTAACTTTTATCATTACTATCAGATGTCATACAAACCAAAACTAATTTATGCACATATCAGAGGATCAATTTTATATCACAACACTAAATTTCTTTTAAGAACAACAGTGCTACAAAATAACACAGAAATTCCTCATGACTACATGAAAAAAAATTTTGAGTATAAATGTTTTAATATGGCAGACACAGAAAAGTTCAAAGATCTGATAGAATCAGTCGTGTACTGTAGTGAGTAAAAAAAGGATAAAAATGAAACCTCAAGTGAAAAAGAAAAGGCAAGAGAAAGACAGTAAGACAGAAATGGAAAAGTGACATGGAAAACTGAAAAGGGTACATTATTGGGGGAGCATGACACTAACCTCGGGCATCAAAAAACTCATCATCAGAGCTGTCCATGGATTCTTGAGCGATGTTATGCATACACCAGTGGGAAGCGTTGTGCTTGCGTAAAGTCACTACGGTGCAAAAAAGAGAAATGATTAAGCGCCCAGGGAAATAACTAGGAGGACTGTTGTTAACATACAGCACAGTAAGTCTAATTTTATGGAGGTCAGACAGATAATGTACACTACAATAGTGCATAAAAAGAAATATTTATTAAATGTATTAACAATTGTACATCATATAAAGGCCTTGGGCATAAAGTCTATAGAATATGAAATTAATTTGTTTAATTGCATCAGAAAATTTGGGTCAGGGCATACATCAAAAATCCCTGGTGTTCTGCTCCACTAAAATCAGTGTTAATAGGCTTTTGATTTAATGTCAGAAAATGGCAATAGTGTTAATTAAAACAATTATGATGGTCTCAATTTTCATGGGGGGCATAAATACATTTGCTTATAGAATGCTGTTGTTCATCTCCTTGGCCTGATTCCTTTTTTTTTTGGCATTTATTTTGGCTATTCTATTCTTAAGAAATAATCTATCTACAGTGAAATTAAGAAAAAATATATCTACAACAGTGTAGGTGGAACAGGACAACAGGGGGCATGACATACATCTGCCAGTACTGTGGTGAAATATACCATGGCTTGGTCTGAAAATGCATGTGTGTAATCACTTTTTTTTATTTATCAATATATGAGTACATAGAAGTATATAGTTTTTTATCAATAATTATTTCCACGCTTTGTGTTCTGGACAATTAAATTTTGTTAATCATACATTTATTTCTGTTTGCAATTAAAGAAGACCACAAATGTTTTAAAAAATGCAAAAGGCAACTTAAAATAAAATGCCAATAAATAAAATGTCAATAAATTAGTTTTCTATTATTATTAAACATTTGCTTGCTTTAATTTGTTTTGTTTGTCAAGTAGCACGTTTAATGCCTTTTCTAAAACAAAACTGACGCCCAACAATCACACCCATATGTGCTATTTCGTTTAACCCAATAACTCTATTTGCAAAACTGTTTTCATGTGTTCTGTCTCTCATATATAAAGAAAGATCAGTTAAATTGTAGTTAGGCAGGTTTATTTTATATTTAATGACTACAAGAGTAAACTGCCTGATTTCACTTCAGTATAAAGGTTTCTCATTACAGCAAGTTATATTAAGGTCAGACTGAACACCGGAAAAAGGGCTTCATGCTGAGTTTAGCTGAACTACAGTTGAACCCTTAAAAGCATGAGCAATAGAAAACAAAATAAAAAAGCTGTGCTCTCTTCTCTCTGGAATAAATAACCAAAATGAGACTGTACTATTATAAAATAGTGGTCACAATTGCTGCATGTTTTTTTTATCTTTGCTCCTTGATCTTTATTTCAAACTGCCTGCACATCCCTCTGGAGCTCAGTACCACAGAACGTGTCATACTCTTTAAAAGTTATAGCATAAATCAAACTGAACTTTGAACAATGCCATTGAGAAAGTAACAGAAATATGTAAATTGTTAAAACTGGGTAAAGTCTTTTGAGGACACTCAAAAAAATTCAAGGTTGTTAAAGCTCTACATGGATAAAAAATGGATGGTTCAAAATAAAACACCCTAAAAAATTTGTGTTGGCTATCAATACTAGTTTAATAAGTTAATGATAAGGCAACATGAAAGTAAAGGCTTCTGTCTTGGTATCATTTACATAATAAAATAGAAGCATAAACACAATCCAGAGGAGTTAATTTCATAAGGTATGAGCTTCTAGAAGTGAATACCATCAAAGATAACAATTAGTTATTCTGCTAAACTAAAATCGGTCTCTTCACAAAAAAAATCTCTTTCTCTGACACACACACACACACACACACACACACACACACACACACATACACACCTTCAGATTTCTCTCTGATTGTGTTCCCTCACAGCATATGTGCAGTGCGGCTGATAAACACTTCCATCTGCTAGCTTTACGCCTGAAGTGGCACTCTCCACTATAAAATCCAGCATATGGTCATCTAACCCTAAGAACACTGATATGGTAATAAAATGTATGAATCTGCTTACCCTAAGAAGGCAAATGCACTGCTGAACTTTTTATAGTATATAGTTACTATTTCTGGAAAAGCATGCAAAAGAACTAGGACAAACTATATAAAATACCATACATAGGCAGCATGAAGAAAAATGAGATTGAACTCTTGGAGTGGGAAGTGTAAACAAAAGTTAAACTGGGAAGTAAAAACTCCCACAATAAATTTGATTACATGCTTAAAAAGGGTTAAAATACTTGAAAGTAAACCATAAAAACTTTCACACTGTTTTAACCAAGCTTGAATTGGCATGTAAAAATGCATAATTGAAAAAATTGCAGTGTCATTAGGAGATATGATCTTATGCATAAAAGAACAAAGTAAGTCTCCTAGTTGTCTCGTTCAATTTTTAAACTTTACAAATGCTTTTCAAATTAGTGGCTTAAAAACCAGTCCTCAGATCTCTATCCTTATATTAGAACCAAGCAAAAATATAGACCCCCTCGGGGCTCCGAAGACAGGTTCTAAGTCCACTGCTAATGAAGAACCTAGCTACTGCTGTGACCACAGACTGAAGTCTGCTTTTTGCAAGAGTATCCATCAAAGTCTGTTTGTCAATTCCTTTATTTTTCTATTTGTGATTATTTCCCCACATTATCATATGATGAGGGCTGTGAAAAAAATCAATGTTACCCTTTCATATCTAATCACAGTATCGTTGTGGCCGCCAAAATTTAACAGGCAAAAATGAGAAATTGATTACTACTATTCAATATCTTCACATTTTGGATGATTAAATTTTGGCCATGTGATAAACTGACGAGCTGTGCAGCGTGTATCCACCTTCACCCAGAGTCAGCTGAGATAGTCTCCAGCCCCCCCACAACCCTAATACAGGATTAAGCAGTTCAGCAAAAAATGAATACTTTGGTGAACTACTTGGCAGAATGTGAAAGTCAATAACCAGTTATCATCCATCTATCCATTATCTCCACTACTTATCCATCATGGTCACTTGGGAAGCTCAAGACAATCTCAGTCTAATGCAGTAGGGGGATAGACCTTAAACACCAGTCTTTTCTAAGTGTAGACAGCCATGCCGCAACCTCACGCCAATGCAGCTGATATCTGAAGCCAAAAATGGGCATCAGTTTTGCTCACCACATCAACAGTGAATATCTAAAAGACTAAGTATTTGTCCAGGATGCTATGTCTACAACTGCAACTGGGAATTTTTAAGTGAACAATGATCCAGCAATTGAATCAACTCCAGCCTCCCCAGTGTCTGAAGAGGTCCTTGTTAGCTCTCAAAAATTGCTGACAGGCTCTGTATTGGCCTTGCCAGGTACTTTTAAAAATTGGACTGGTCCAGCCAAGTTACATGAAGGCAACCCACAGCACCAACTGTATTTTTTTACACCCTGAACCCATTTAAAAAAAAAAAAAAAACCCTGCACCTTAGATCTCAGGGAGAAGAAATCAAAAGGGGCTGAGAGCAAGAACACTGGGTGGTCATCAACACAGCCTACAGACAAATTGAACACCCGTCACCTACAGTCACACGCCATCTTATTATAAGTGCCAGGTGATCCTCAAATCCCTTGTTAGTTATCCAGTAATTTACAGAACCTAATTGAATAAGGAAATAATTCTCATTACTACATTCCCATAGATCTATCCATACAATACTGACTGAAGCTGTCACGAATGGCTGTGTGATTGCTTGCTCCCTGCCTTTTTTGCCTACTCTCCATCTCCTGCTCACAAAAGACTGCAGGGTAGCAGCGAGCATAGACCTGCTGTCTGTTATTGCCTCTCATAGAAGTCTATTTTTAGCTCAGTACTTCATCCAAGTGGTTGTGCAAATTAGGCAGAGCACAAACATTCAAAGAGAACTGTAAAATTACCATCTGGTTTAAAGGCATTAAGGCTGTTGGCTATAGCATTATTGATCAATCAAAATTGCATATTCATGTATGATATAACTGTATTATTATAATATATATATATTATAAAATATGCATGCTCTGGCTAAAAAAACCCAGATGCCATTAGTCATGAAAACAAGAAAGGCTTCTCCTATGGCTATACATTTGCTAAACACATTGCTGATTATATTATTTTAAATTATTTATTATTTATATAATTTAACTGATTTTTCTTAGATTTGCCAGTTAAGTATTATAGCCTTACCTTTATATTACAGCCTTAACAAAAATAGTTGATATTTACACCAAAAATGACAAAATAATGCATATTATGATACCATATTACAATTACATAGAACTGAAAGATCATCATAGGTGCCTTGTCACTGAGTCTGGCAGAAGTGAAAGAGTTTTACACAAGAGTTTTTACACTCTTTTAACCTAAACCATTTGGACATTTCAGAAGTCATTCACATCACCATAGCAACAATAAGAAAAAACTTAACAGAACAAACAAACATACAAACAAACAAACAAAAAAACAGAAGCACGGCATGTTATAACTAATGTCCCATCACAGTTAATTGTTGCACTTTAATAAATTTGAGTCTATTAATGTCTATTTAAATGTCTATTAAAGTCTATTAAAATTCCTGAATAACACCAAAATCTTTTAAATTAATTAGACAGTTGTACACAAATCCCAGTTTTACACAAATTCCAAGTGTTACACTAACACCCAGAGTGTTCATCTGAATACAAAATAACATATGTAAGCATTGTAGGGTGTTAATTCAACACTCTGGGTGTTAGTACAACACTGGGGGTTTCTAAGCTTTTTATAGAAGCTTTTATTTATTTAATGCATTTATTGGGAAACGGCTGCAGTTAAAATTAATACTTTATATTCCACTAATAAGAGATCAAATACACAGAGTATTTAGCAGGAGTTATGCAATGGAATTAAACAAATGTACATAGTATCAAGATAGAATAGTAAGTTTCAGTATTCTACTTAATAGGTTCCTGAGTATCCTTGACATGCAGTTACAGTTGTTCTTATAAACCTGAACAGAACACTACAAGTCTTTTACTGCACAAAAATCCTATGTTCAGTATGAAATCATCAGTTCTATAGAGCACAGGTGTGCACTCGCATGTGTACAATTAATTGAGTTCTTTAATACTTGACTACTTAACAAAACAAATAATTTAGTGTCGGAAATCCTGTTACGGCTTTTGTAAATGAAAAACAAACCTGTCTCTCCACCAGTATCTCCCCACATCTCCTTGGTTTAAAAGTGTCATATCAATCTTTGTGCTTATGTTATTTATGTGGAGGGAGAGACAGAAATGGGAAGAGCCTTGATGAAATGGACTCAGCATGAGGGTGTGAGAAGCATGAAATGAATGCCCTGATATCCAGTCAGGCTATTAGCAAACACCTTCCTGCAGCAGAAAATGCAACATAAATACTATAGTGGTTACTATGTTAAATCAGTGGGTTGCTGTGATAGATCACTAAGACATTTTCTTCCGTTCCAACAGTAAAAGGAACAACATTTAAATTCATGAACAGGATTCCATCTACATTTTTTATACAGCAAATCGGACATGCCTCTCATACAAAAATACTTTTTTGTGTCCACACTGAAATTATCCTGATCAGGCATAAATTTATTTTGTTAGCATTAAAAATGCTGTGTACACACTAAGAATTATGGTGGTCTCATTCAAATTTACATTTTGGAAAGTGTGCAGATGCATTTGAATTCATCATATCAGCTCACACGTTCTTTGTGGTTGCATTCTGCAAACTCTGAGATTTTCTGTGCACCAAAAATACAAGAAATCATTCAGTCAGTCAGAATGAAACATCCAATAAAAAGCTGCCCTGGCAAAGGTCACACTGGACACTTACAAGGTAAAAACGACCTAATTATTCACTATTTCAGCTTATTTGATTACTTAAAGGTGCATATTTATACTGAAATGCCTTCTGTAAACCTATGCAATGTAAATAAACTTTCTCTTCCCCAGCAACACCATGAAAGCCATCTTCTGATTGCCTTGTTCACCTTTGCTTATTTCATACCCCTTTCAGAGAAGCATAGATAACCTGTTATATATAGCCATGTGACTTCCAACTGGTTTGGTGCAGTAGGGTCAGATTTCTTTGTATATATATATTTATTGAGAAATATGATGAAATTCCTGACAATATGTTTGCAATCCAATTGCTACTAAGGCAATCCACACAAGCTGGGTGCAAGCAACACACAGCAACTCTGACATAGTCAGTGGGAACATACATTGAGAAAGACACTGCCAGTTGGCTGCACTGGGGGTACAGTGGTGACAACCTGGTGATAGAGGGGCTTGAACCCCTGATCTTGGGATCAATAATCCAGCACCCTACCACCAGCCCACCACTGCCTCCTGGATACTACACAATTCTGTCTTGGTGCAAGCTGATTAGCATGTTAACTTAGTCTGCAACACAATGCATCGTCATCTTTGACATAATGTGAAAACTGACATTCTCCACATTCTC
>JBCNYG010000013.1:15258111-15276226 GCA_039654305.1 Porochilus rendahli | reverse complement strand
TGAACAAAAATTAACAGGCATTAACCTACTGCCTTAAAACATTTTAACTATTTAACTATTAAACCAACATCCATGGTGTACAGATTGTACAATGAGGCAGAGGGTAATGAAAGCAGGCTATTTTTATATTTTACTTTGACATGAAAAACATATTATACTACATGGAGCAGTCTAATGTAAAGTAAACGACAGTCAAAAAAAGTGTGGAGAAAAGTCTTTGTTTAAATAAAACATGTTTCCTTTATAGTTAAGTGTACGGGTGGTGTGAGACTGTCCTCTTTATACAGTATCTGCCCACTTGTACTGTGCTGCACTGAATTCAATCATTATTAATGCTGTGTGAAAAAGAGCATCTTGCATCTCTGCATCTCTGACCATGGTCCACACCATCTTACAGCGGCTGGTCCAGATTATGAGTAAATTTCAGATGCTATTAAAGCCCAGAGTTAAATATACCAGTACAAGAATTTACTTGTGCTAATAAAAATAGCTCAAAATTATGACTTACTGAACAACTTTTTGATTTATCTATGGAGAAGATTACTAGCTGACTACTCTTGAATTACTAGTAAAAATCAATAGCTTCGACCACAGTGTAGAGCAAATGTTCAAAGCTCATCTTATATTCATTTTATGCATACACTTCGGGACTGAGTGTTAGATCTAGAGTGTGTTAAGATCAAGGGCTCTTATTGATGTTGTGCATTGCATCGATTTAAAAAATTCTGTTTATAATGCTAATGATGTGGTGTGTGTGCTCAAGAGTATACAATTTTGCGAAACATTTGTGGATAGAGATCATACACCACAACCGCCGGAATACAGTGAAGTCAAAATTAATAAATAATATGGCACAATACTTCATGTTCTTTTCGGCCTCTAGGCTGTAAATAAAGTTTTATTGGTTGTGGCACTTGGGAAAACAGCAGCACAAACAACGACTATGCTGTGACTCATTTTTGGACACAACCAGTTTCAGAGATACAACTAAAACTTAAATATATTCTCGGCATATGGAAACCTTCTGCTAGTACATGCTTATGTATTCCACAGTTGGTTCTACTGTATATGTCAGGGACCTACCTTTCAGCTACAGCGGAGGGATTAAAACTGCCCACTGCTGCATGTGAAACCAGGCGCAAGTAGGAATCATGTTTCTCTCTGTACTTCTGGATGTTCTCCTGAATGTTGCAGGGGACCTTCAACCGAACTCCTCCTTTCTTTTGTGGTTGGTCCGTGGTTGGACAGCTGGGAACAGCAGCAAGTGGTTCCTCTTCCAGCACTGCGTTTTCTGATCCCACACTGAAGGTGTGCACATAAGACACTGGTTACATATTTTGTGATACAGAATAAAACTTATCATGGCTTTTAAATTTTTTATTTGCCAAAATACTTTACCCTAATATTTATCACATTAACTTCTTCGAAATCTAACCAACATGCAAACATAGATGAAATTACTGCAAATTCAGTAAGATCAGTTTCATATGATACCCACTCTAAGCTGAGGTATAACCTGATAGCACTTTTGGAAGGTTCACAGCCAGCACTCAGTCACACTGGTCCATTACATGAAGGGAGGGTTGATGCATGTTAGTTCCCCTCTAAGTACGGCTGCATTACTGCTCCCACTCAAATCAGTCATACAGATGCTGGAGCACTTTCATTATCCAAGTTTAAAATCTTCACTGGCAGTGACAGTTATAATAGCCAGCACTAATCGCTACCTGAAGCTATTTCTGCTTACACAGTGGGAAAAAGGCACTTAAAGCAGGAAAAATAAGTCTTATATAACCAAGCAGCTGAAAATCTCACACAGATGAGAAAATTTAATTCCATGCTTTAATAATTTCATTTGATGAGACCTTATGAATGTTTTTGGGGTTTTTTTTACAATAATTTTGGAGTAGTACACAGACTTAGCATTCTTTTATTTGTTGTATAAACAGATAGGGATGTGCTCTTAAAAGAAACATTGTATGGATGTAAAACTTCACAGTGCAATAGATGACCACTCAGTGTACTTAAGAGTACAAGGTAGCTGAAAAAATCAGCAGAGGTCCACAAGTATAAGGGTTGAAATCAGAAAAATATTCAAAATTCCCTACTTACGCAGTCTGAACACACAAAATACAGGGTGCACCAGAAATTCAGGTTTTGCTAGCCACTGGGTTTGAATTTGTTAGTGTAGTAAGGTTTTTTTTTTTTAAGGCAATGACTGTGAAGCGTTCTTCTTCAGCGTCATTGCCAGGGGCACGATTATAACCTACATTCACTGAGTGCACAATGTGTGGGAGACTGACCTTAGTCTGCGAGAATAATATTCAAAATAAGGCAGAGAAAAAAACAGTGCCTGAAAATTTAGAATTAAAAAAAGATAAAAACAGTGCTGTGGGCTATCCTCTAATCTGCTCATGTGAGTTTCGGCTACTTTGTACCTACTCTAATAAAATAGTAGCAACTCCAACTCTCTATGGAATGAATCCATTCCCCTTCCCAACATGCACCACAAGCTCGCTCATTCATAGCACACTTAAAATATGTACAATTTGTTTCAAGACTATATCTAGAATATTTATCTCAGGAAGGAAACCTGTCCACCATCCACTAAAACAACTGCATCCGACTGTTTTTCTACTGGATGTGCAGCTCAGTTCCACACCCTATGCCATCGCTATTTCTATTGCAATGTGAGATGAGCTTTATTTAAGTATCCTGTTTCTTGCCCAGACACTATGCAAGCTGTGCCTGGATATACGGGTACGACTAAAAATACTGCAGATTATCGATTGATCTAATTCAGTCATCACAGAGTCCTTCTGATAAATGAGTCTGGCTAGAAGTTCTTCTCTACAGGCAAAAAAATAATAAATAATAGTAGGTTAGTGTACTGACTGCATACTGAGTGCTACTTTCGCATGCTTTCAAATTGTAATTGTTATATTACATAGGAAACTAGAAAATAAGTACTGGAACAGTGCATGGTCCTGCAACATGTGGGCTGTGTGTACCAGGTTGGTTGGGGAAATGTGTATAGGCAATTAACAGTGACTGAATATTGGTGTACGCTTGTAAATAAGCATTAATATATTCCTGGATCTGGTCTGGAATGTAATGGATTATTTTCAGGCCCAAGCTCCACCACTCCACCAAGTTTGATGAACTGCATATTTGAAAGCCTTTAATAAATCCTGGATATGGATTGTGATCCGGATCTGCTCCAAAATATTACAGGTTCTTGGCAGGCCCATACCCCCTCCCTCCTCTAAGTCTGGTGAAAATCAGTTAAGTAGTTCTTGTGTAATCCTGCTAAAAGTAAAACAATCAAACAGATGCTGCTGAATGCATGCTGGTGAAGGCACCTCTCTTGCCGAGTGTCTGCGGTAAGAAACACAGAAACATTCTTTCTAGTGGTTGAATGATTACTATTAAAGTACTTACGCCTTAAAGTGCACTGCTAAAGAAGCACTGCAAGTATCCTAATCAATTTCCCCAGAGCTGCAACTGTTTTTTTTGCTGGCAAGAATACAATCGAAAAAGAATCCTCTCTCAGTTGGAAGACCACTGAGAATCAATATTTGTGCTACAGCAACAAGGAAAGGTTTGGAGTTCAGGCTAAAGGTTTTGTCAGGATGTCATCTATCACAGAGTATAAATTTTAGCGATACTACAAAAAACACTTGACAGGGTATACAGTATACCCTGTTCAAATTTCATTCAATATAAGGGAAAGAGAAATGAGAAAAATGGTCAGACTTGTTTAGTTGCCTGTCATTTTTCAAGATATTTTCCAAAACAGAATGAACTGATTATTAATGACTCTTCCTGATGTTATAGTGAATAAGTATAAAACCGGGGAAAGCCAATCAGAGAAGCTCACTGGCTGTATACAGGCTGCTGATCCTGGTCCAACAGCCAAACAAACCACATACATTCACACAGAGAAAAAAAGCCCACAAAAGACACCATCACTTCCAAGAAGGGTAAAAGACTAAGAGGGCTCAAGAATCATAAATTTTAAAACAGCAGGTCATCGCAGTGGAAAATTCAGAAATATCACAGGGTGTAAGTTTAAAAGCTTTCCTGGAACTTGAGAGAAAGCCCCAATTTTTTTCATGAAAGCAACCACAAGATGCTGCATTCAGCAGGAAGAACATATTTAAAAATGAAAAAGCCATACTAAAAAAAGAGACATACTGAGAATATATAAGCAGCTAAATTTTTAAACATCCTCAAAACAGAGACTAGTTGGGTTTTAAATAAAGTTATATAAATTTTTTTTTTATATAAATGACACTGTATTAGTAAAGATTCTGAGCGGAACACCACAGTTGGAATATGACTTGGATGGTTGTCCCGTGTCATGTCCAGTGTCCATGAGTGCCCATCACAGGAAACCCAATAAGGTTGCTGCGTTGCTGAGTTAATGCCAAGTGGCTGTTATTTGCATGAAAACAGGCAGCAAAAAAACTTATATTTATTATTAATAAAGAAACTAAAACCATAAAAATAGAGGCTCATATACCACTATTCAGACTTGTGCAGTATAAAAAGAACCCACACAATCGAACTCAGGTAGGCAGACAGACTTGCAGAGCAGCATGGTTGTGTACTGGTTAGCATGGCCACCTCACAAAAAGAAGGCCCTGGGTTCAAGTCCTCTTATACAAGTTACTAAAATGCCTGTTTCACTTAGATCAATACTGTCTCTGACTCTCATTTTTTCTTGTTGTTTTAGGGTCCAAATTATCTGAGGCAGCACCACCTGCAACCAGAACCCTGCCAGAAACACAAGTCAGTGTGTCAAGGTTTCTTTTTGTTTGTTTGTTTGTTTGTTTGTTTTTCATTCTTGGCAGAAACACAGAAGCCTGACTGAGTAAATACATTAGTTATGTTAAGGACTAAATATTCTTGCTACTGTTTTCCCTTCTCTAGACATTAAAGTGCATAAACAGAACCTGTTGACACACTATTTCTTTGCCGTTCTGATTACTGCAAATTACTCAAGGGATTTTATCAATGTATCAAGAAATACATTATTTATATGATGGGTTTATGGTGAATGATGTCAAACTCAATTTGAGGACACCCATAATCATTTAATCAGCCATCTCTTCCTTGAATACATTATCTTCCATTTAAATATTCTGCAGATTGATGAGTAGTAGTAAATGTTGAACCATAAAACATATAGGACAGCTACTATTGATAATAAAAAGGAGAGAAAAAGAATTTCTGTGTACCTGAGAAGTCAGACTCCATATCAACAATATTAGATGCTAGCAGTTACTTACCCAGTCTCCACTGGCCTTTGGAGGACAATTTCTCCTGTACTGGAGAATCTCTGAGCTGGTTTGGTTAGTCTTATGGGCTGTGGAGATGCAGGCCTAGAGCTATAATGCTTTCTCTGGGATTCTAAATCAAGATAAAAGCAACAAATGCATCAATAGTGCCACCTGCTGGACAATACTATCAAATTCTACGAAATAGTAAACATCCTTGAAAACCTGTTTGGATGAGTATATATTATATTTGGTGATTTCATAATAGGACAGTTTTAGTACGCGATAGCTATAGAAACAAAAGGTCAATTATTTATACTGTAGAATACTCAGATCTAACAAAAACCAGTGTACTGGTTTACACACTCACACCTAAGGATGATTTGGAACAGCCAATTAGCCAACTGTGCATGTTTTTGGACTGCACACCGAAAAAACACCGAAGCAGGGGGAGAACATGCAAACTCCACACTGAAACACCCCAGCCCAGGAATCAAACCCAGGCCTTCTTACTGTGAGGTGGTATAATGATTCTATTAGAATTAACATGACTGAGCCTGTATTTCACAGGCCATAATAAGAAGGATGGATGACATTTGCAATATATAGAAAGATATGCATTTGTCTTTCATCGTTACCTGTGTTCACGTCCCAAAGAAGAGGATCAGAGTAAGAGATCATCGCAAAGCGTCGCCGCACTTCATCCTCATCTTTCTAAACAAGGATGCATATTGGAACATAAAATATGCATTCAGCCAGCTATATCGTCAGTTTACTTTTATTGTAATTAAAAGTATACAGAAATCTTAGCTCTACCTGGGACTGTCATATTAAGGTCAACTCAGACAAAGTGAACAAAAAGTTGCCTAAACCACACACTTAAACAGGTTAATGAACAATGTACGAAAAACTATTTAAATGATCACACGGCAGAAGAAAGCTACTTTCTCTAAACAGTACAACAAATACCTTTTAATATAAAAGTATATGTGAGCAAGTTCAGAGTACTGACCTCTATCTCCTCCATGCGCAGTAGCATATTGTCCAACATGGGGTCCTGCAGCAGTGTGTTATGATCTCTGTCCAACCTCTGCACAGACCCAGTTGTGGCTTCCACATTAGAACTCACTGAATTCTGAGTATAAGCACAGTACAGCAGTATTAGATATACATTAAAAAAAGGAAAGGATGGCTGCACCCTTCCTGTCACCCTAGTATGATTAAGTGGTTCAGCAAATTAATGAATGAATGAATTGTTTGTTTCTGTTAATTTCCCCACCCTGATATTTATCAGATAAACTATAAATAACTTCTGGTGTTAATCAGGAAAAGGTATATGTATGCATGTATAAAATGTATATTTTATATCATCTGTTCATGTAAATTATATGTATTTGATATCATTCTTCAGTTTCTTCACAATAGTAACATCCCTACTGGTTTAGTACAATTTACATGAACTTTTAAATGAGACTACATTTGTATTGAAGGATTAAACGCCTGCTATCTCATAAAAAAAACCTTCGAATGAGAGAGTTCTGTTTTGCTAATTTGGTCATGTCCACATTCTAGAGAGCATTTTGTGAGATGAGCACATGGCTAATTGAAACCAGTTCCCATATAAGACTTGCTGGCTACATTTTCCATGCAGTGTCACAGAAGTATCTTGCACTCTCTGAGTGCCCTCTCTAGTATTGTGCTTCAAGTCTCCAAAATGCTGACGATAACACTTTGCAATATTTTATTTCAGAATTCATCAGTTACCTGCACACAATCCTGCAGAGGTTGAAGTTTTTCTGTAGTTTCTTGCCCTGTTCCCTCAGTCCACTGTATTGGAGAGCTCACTTCAACCCTAATAAAAAAATATAGTGAAGTGGTTTAAGCCCTCTTTACAGCTAAAGTGTTCCTTTATAAGAAAGCCACAATGTTTAAAGTGTAAAATAAGACTCTAATATAACGCATTAACAACCACTCATCATAGTCCAGGCACTTGTGCTTCAAGGGTGTCTGTACATATTCCTGCAAGTATAAAGCTGAGATGTATGCAAACTGAAGCTGTATCTGACCTGAGGGCCTCGTTTTGGGTGCCACTGATGTTTTCAGTGTTAGTCTTCCCGTGGCATTGTTTTTTATATTGTACACCCATGGGCTGTGAAGAGTTCTTTACTGGGGAGAAAAGACATCTTGGCTCTGGTCTGGTGGACACAGTGCTGCAATAAGAGATACAAATGTGATGCTGTGATGCTCAATATATGAAAACAATAGCAAATTAATTTGTAAAAACTATTACATGTACTATCCACAATAAATGCTGGACTGCTTTTTATAGGGGGTTTCTGATTGAGAACTGAAGGACGAGGCGGCACAACATGTAAAAGAAAAAAGGGCTGTTGAATCGTCACAGTGATGTTTTTTCTCTCATATTTTAATCCTCTAATTATGTTTCCTAAAGTTAAAATTAGCTTTTACTTTGTACAAAAAAGAAAGTAATATATCCCCAAATACCCTCCATTTATTAAGAGGCCTTTGTAAAACAGGATAATTAACTTGCAAGTAAATTATTGGTTTCCAGTCAACATAAACATTTTTTATATTGTATAATACATGAGTCCTTTAGCAAAATATAGGCAAAAACTATAAAAGTATTTTTTAAATAGTCAAAAATGATACTATGTAGTAGATAATTAAAACATACATTTCTGGAGATTCTATTGCTTAAATGTTACAATGTCACATATAAAATACATTTAATAATGGGTGATATCTCTTAAAAAGGAAATCTGGCTTTGGCCATAATTCAGAGGGCAGCTTTAGATAAGTTTCTGATTATCAAATGGCGTTGTTTTTTTAAGAACAGCTTATATTCAGCTTATAACAGAACGTAAAGGGAACTATTTATTCAGATGTAAAACCCTGAAGGACCACACCTGCACTGAATTCCTAGTGAGTCACCAATAAGATGTGATCATACCATAAAAATTGATTGACTTGACATAATTTAGGGTGTTAGGAGAATTAAAGAATTATGACTACATCTAGTGATGGTGAATGGAGTTAAAGTGAATTAGGTAATTAATCATTTAATAATTAGAGCAGGCCAAAGTGTCCCCCTGGGGGTTTTTATACTCATGCACGGAGGTTGATTTTCCAGGATTCACTATAGAGACTGGCCACCTTCTTTGTTTAGGTTTGCTTTTTTTAATGAAGTGCATTGGTGACTGGCAGCATGGTGGTGTAGTGGTTAGCACATCCATCTCACAGCGAAAAGGTCTTGGGTTCCCGGGCTTGGGCGTTCTGTATGGAGTTTGCATGTTCTCCTTTGGGCTTGTGTGGATTTCCTCCAAAAACTCCAGTTTCCTCCCACAGTCCTAAGGCATGCACATTAGGCTACCTGCCTGCTCTTAGGTGTGAGTGTTTATGGTTGTATGTGTTTTGGACTGCAATTTACTGGCATGCTTTTCAGGGTATACACTACCTTCGCACAAAGTCAGCTGAGATAGGCTTTTCGGAAAAAGACGAAATACATAAAAGAATGATTTAATTAATTGGTAATTCAGAGAAGTTTATATGTCTTCCTTACTTATCCTCAAAACTATGTGGGTAAGGGGCAGATCTCTCAAAAAACAACAGAAACTGGATATGCTAAGTTGTTGAAGGTTTCAAACAAAGAAAGATTCATACTACCAAATGAGCCCTTGAGATATTTCTTCTATTATAAACTTATACCGTGGACCACAATATTAATATTAATCATTAACACCAACTGACCACTTTTTCAAATGAACCTGGCAAAATTTCAGCTGTAAGATTTACACCCTTCTCAATATTGCTCATATAAAATAATAGTGTTTTGCAAGGTTTAAGATGACTGTAAATGCCAATTTATTCAGCTGATCACAAACATTTACACACTACAGTATTCTACAGTGTGTTGGAGAAAGCACATGTAGACAAGGAGTGAAGTATGTACATTGTTTACATGGATAGGTTACTGACTGACCAATGTTTCACAGGAGAATGAGGAGATGTAGGGATCCAGGGCACTGATGCCTCTCTCTGTGGTAAGTGACTCTCTCTGAGCTTGGATGAAACAGTGGGCTGCTGGAATCCAGCATCACGAACATGAACACTCGGCTGTGGGAATTACAAGATTGGTCAAACAGGAACTCTATGTTCTCCTTTTAGATTTTAAAACTCGTGAATATCCCATATATGAGTGACTAGAGATCAAGCATTATAGATGTAGAAATTTCCTGCACTGTTTTTTGACACTAAGCCCCAGTCTCACCTTGCTCTTGTCTGGACAGTCTGCACTACTAGATGATTTAGGGATGTCCGTTTCTGCCCTGCTCCGATTGTCCCCCTCTCTTCGTTCCTGCATGCGCACCAGATTCTGGATTCCAGCCTTAAGAACCTCCTTGCGGTGATCCAAGAGCTGTTGTGCTTTTAAAGCTCGACTTGCTATTCTTCTATCTGTGCAATCAGAATAAAGACTACAGGGCTTAGAAATTGTTTACAATTTTCATGCTCTCTACTGTTTTGTGCCATATCAAGCACAGGAAATATTTTGGTTTAATAATTAAATGCAAATATGTATGTATCGACACTTTCAGGTTTCAGCAATGTATCTTAACATCTTTATGTTGTAAATACTGTACAGTATTTGTTAAATAATAGTGTGTTAAAAGAATAAAGCATAATAATTTAGTGGGAGTTATCAAAACTAAAAAATTATCACATTTTCAGTTGTAAGTCTGAAAGTAAAACTACTGTAAGGCCCAACCCAAACTCCAGCCCTGGTTTATTATAGGTTTGCAAGAATAAAAACTGAAAACTCAAACTGAGTTGATCTTTCACACCATATCATATCTTGTCACAGCAATACAGCATGTCATATCTTGCCTTAATCAATAAAAGACTTCTAGCTTTTTTATGCAAAGCTGCAAAACCTAGTGTAAAGTCAGTGCAAACCAATTTAGCTTTGTGACTTATTAATTACTTCAGGATGCATCAATTATTCCAACCCAAGGGCAGAAAAAGTTTCTCAAAAACAGTCACTTATTTGACATTAATGCTGTATTTTGAACAGTACTGATTCTCTTTAATCACCGCTATATTCAGCTTATATTCATAGTAATCTGTGTCTTTGGCATGATTATGTCTACATTAGTGAATTAACCTTATGGAAAATACTTGAAGTTACATTCCATAAAAAAATATCAGAGCTTCATTGAAAAGGATAACAGCTTACTCTTCTTTGGAGCTGATGATTTCTTGGGTTGTCGAGTTGCTTTTGCAGTCTGGGCCTGAGGAAAACGAGATCGGGACAGGCTATATCCATCGACCCTGGAAGTCCTCTCTCTTAAAGGAGCGATACATCTCATACGTGGCTCTTCCTGCTGACTAACCTGCTTACTCAAAACCAAGTCCAGCATCTGAGTGGGAATGGTACGAATATGAGTTTCACATTGCTCAGTTCCAGGACTTTGCATTTGAAATATCAATCAGACATCACAGGAAAAAAGAAGTAACAATACATAAAGCCTATCATTACTTCTAATTTCTGCAGGATATCCAATGTGGTCTCTGGTACAGTTGAGCCCTGGCCTACTTCAACCTTGGCAGAGCAGAGCGAGAGCTGGCGTATGAGCTGACCCAACTCTTTACACTGAACTGGTACTCTGCTCTCAGCACAGTCTGACAGCTGCTGAATGAATGCCTGCATGGCTCGGACTGCACCACGATGAGCTGCTGCCAACCTGTTCACTGCCCTGCACTGATGAAAAGAACAGATATAGCAGGTCAGTCCCAGGAGAGGTAATCCTTACACTATTAATCATCTTTACTGCCGCTCACTTACCTTATTGTTAGGCTTTACACTCTGAGAACGCAGCTTGTCTAAATCCTCCTGAATTTCTTTCACCTAATTTTATATACAAATCATTATTATTATTAATTTAATCCAACAGAGGCAGTCAACAAATTTAAGACACCAGACTTTTTCAATTTTTTTTTTTTTTATGGTGTACCACTAATCTTTAAGTAGCATGCACAGTGTGATTTAAGGGAAACCAAAGGGGTTGTTTTATTAGACCTTTTTTAAATACAAAATTTAAATTCCAGTAAGGGTTAAAATGCAGCTATTGCACCCCATAAACATTAAGTTATCACATGTGAAATTTGTTGCATTGCGGATATACTGACCTGCTGCTGTAAACCATAGATAATCCGTGCAAAGCGAGCAGCCTGCTCCTGCTGGCGGATCTCAATCCTGCGCTTCTCATCCGGTTCCACACTCTCTACTAATTGTCCTGGAGAGGACGGCACATTTATGAGGTCTGCTTCCATCCACACAGACACTACACAGTAAAAGTATTAAGAAATGCATCCAGCATTACCCTTATTCACAAGCTGCTCTATTCTATGGACATAAGCCTCCAGCTCTTTATGTAGTTTACGGATCTCTCTGCTAAGCTGTGGCTCACTGCTGATGGATTTTGGTCCGGGGTCTCTATTTGGAGGAGACTGTCCTTGTCCAGCGTTTGCAGGTGGAAAGAGCTTTTGAGGAGTATATACAAGCACCTGTGTCTGCCTCTTTGAACTTCCTGCTCTCAGCCTACCTTCACCGGAAACCCGATTCTAGGTTTGGACAGGGAACAACACAGGATTACTGTCCATTGCATAACTGTTATTTGCAGGCATTAAAAAATTTATTGAAAATCATAAAGTTATTGGTACCTGTTGGTCTGGACTTGGCGTCCTTGCCCTGTCTTGTGTCTTGTGTGACAGACTATTCATGGACTGCTGACGTTTTCTGCGCAAGTCTTTTTTGGCTAATCTAACTGCAGCCTGTAGTTGATCCTCAGACAAGATGGAAAGGTGTAAGGAGCCACTACAACTCTCACCATTGTCCGGCCTCTCCTGATGAGCCACAAACTTCTCGATCACAATAGGACCTGGAGGACCTACTTGAGTTGCTCGGTTCAGGGCATTGCTTGGCAAAGCAAGATTAAACAAAAGCTGTGAGAAAGAGCAGAAAGTGTGCGAGGGGGGGTGTTGTTAATAAAATGCAGTCATTTATAAAGTAACAAAATAAGACTCACTTGATTAAATTTCTGAGTTATCCCAATGTGTATATACAGTACTTTTTTTTCTGATTTCATATCACATACAGCTAAATTATAAGTGTAAGGTATTAAATCACTCATTGTAGTGAGTCAGTTGATATGTATAGTCCCGCTCTATTCAACCAAGACTACTGCGGAGCAGCCATTATATTTGGACGGTGGACTGTTTTACATCAAGCACAGACACTGATGTATTCTATGTGTGGTGATGGTTTGAGTATATTAGGGTTTAATGGACAGAGAGTTGGAGACTTCAAAACATTTGGATATGGGAGTATGCCAAATGCTATAAATGTAAATGAAACCAGTACTCGACAACTGAAGATTGTACCCTGTAATACAACTAGGTAAAAAAAACATGCTTGTCTTCTACATAGACTCTGATCATTTGTGAAACAGGACCACTGTAGCATAATAACAGTCTAAACAGATCTCTGACGGTGGCACACTGTATCCCTGATAAAAGAGTCCGTGTGTGAGAAAATACTGTATGTTTGCTTTAAGAGGATACTGGCTGTAATGTTTCACATGCATTCCGTGTTTCATACATATGTGACATACTGAGTTATCAAAGATTAACCCGAGTTCACTTCCGCTTTACCTGCGTTTGCGGTCCAGGGTTTAAACTATCCTTTTTAACCCATTCTCCACCCTCCGTGTAGTTATTTAAGTACCCAGGTGCTCTCATTGCTGATCCTCCTTGATGTTCTGTGGTCATCGCCATGAAGTCAGAAATCTAGTACCTGGAACTTTCAGTTTTCAAAAACACGACTAGCCAGATAGCAACAAAGGACCACTCAACAAAGTAAACCGATAAATCGAAAATTCGTGACTATTTATAAACATTATATCATATTGTCGTTATATACTCCTATCAGACCTATCTATAAACAGTAATTATTAAGCTAGGTAACTCAAATAAAAGGCAATGTAGACGAGTCTTGAGTTTGAAACACCGCCATGACAACAACATTCTTCTTCTTGGATTGTATAAGGTTAGCATTAGATGTGTAACAGTGCCGCCTAGCGTTTAAGACCGTAAATGCAACAGGGAGCGTTAAGAGTCTGTCCAGCCCCCAAAATTACACCGAAATGATCTCAATCTTTTGTAAAGACATGGGTGACAGAAGTACTGAACAACGCAGTAAACTTCAGTTATATGAAATAATCTGACAGGAATCTTTATGGGAATATATCCTTGTTTTTGTGGGGACAGATATCAGGTGATGCATACACACATACACGAGGAAAAGCTATTGTATCAGCCTGTGCTTTCCTCTCTGGTGACTTTCTGGGAAAACTTAAGGAAATTATTTGTGCTTTACAAATAAATTCATATGAAAGAAGTAAGACGCATTTATCTGATGTAACGCAAGCCTTGACCAGCAAGGTTTCACGTCCAACAGTGTCTTAATTTGACTCTCACACTTTGACATTACTATAAGCATATAATGCATCACTAACAATGATTGACTTGGTGTCTTCCACATCAGTCTGGGGATTTATCAGCAATGCATCAGTTTTACATAAAAAGGAATACATGTCATAAACAAGCAGGCTGTTAGCGATTAGCAACCTGTCTGCTCATGGCTGAAAAATATCTAATAGCAGTCAACAGGCTACCAATGCCACCTGCGCCCCACAGCAGAAAACGTTAGGAGTTACAGGTTGGTTACTGATGTGTGCGCATGCCTATAACCAAATGGGGCCTGTCAAAAGATTCCTTATAAAAAAGCACAGCTAAACAATTAAACGGCATGAAGCAGCAAGCACAAAAAGACACGATTTTCATTAATCAGAAGTGGACATGAAGGAGGGGATGGAGGGTGGTGACTTCAGAATAAAACTGTCATTGGCTTGTCAAATACTAGCACAATAATTTCTATCAGCACAAACGATTGAGACCATTTTGGTGGGATTTGGATGCAGTGGGGGTCTGATGGTCACAGTAAGAAATAAAATGAAAAAAAAAAAGATTGATGAGCTCAAATAAGCCTAAGGTGCATGTCTTTGTACTTGGAGAAAACCCCAACATAGATTCAAGCAGTGCCTAAATCAGAGCTCCCATATTTGGGAATCTTGTTCACTATATTACGCTCCAAGGAAAAAAATTGCCTTTTTTTAAGATATTAAATCTTCAAAGAATAACACAGGTTTTCCAGTTTACGTCGGGAGGACAGAGGATGGACGGACATACGGTTCCAAAAGCAATTCGATGGTTAGATGCTTTTTCCTTATCAGTGGTGATTATGAACTTTCCAATTTCCAAATATGATTTGGTGATAACTTGTTAAGGTTCATACATTTCTTTTAGACTTTCCACTCTATAAAATCTACTTGATTGATTGACTAAAACAAATTTTAACAATTTAGGCACTTTACAAATTTATACACAATGTAAAGATATTAGGTCTAAGCAATGAACCTTGTGGAACCCCTTCAACATATCTTCTGGATTCTGTTGCTTTGATACCACATTTCTGTTTTATTTAATTAAGGTAAGTCTGTTGGGCTTTTTACACCCGAGCCTAGTGGCTCATCAGACCGGTGATTATTCCTGGTTTCTGTAGCGTGAAGCAACTAGGAGTTCGACTCCTCCTGAATGGGATACAAGTCCATCGCAGGTTACTTTCCCACCTTACCTTTTACTGGTACCTAATTATACTGATGGGTGGACAGAGGCACACTTGTGGTTAAGACAGTGGTCTTAGCACGGTGGGGGTCTAACGGGGATTCGAACCCATGACCTCCTGATCATGACCACCTAACCACTATGCCACCGGCCTTTGTGTTATTTACGGTAACTTTAATTAAGTATACAACTAATAGCAAGTCATCTATGACCTCTAAAGGTTTAGAACTGCAGCTACCTTCAAGAAACATAAACAATTTAATTTCCGAAGACTACATGAGGCAATGTTTACTGCTGTATCCTATAAGAAGATTATCACCCTCTTTGTGAGTGTTCACTATAGATGATGTAAGTGGTCTGAGGTTTCTTTTGTTAATATTTGATGGACTCTTTGTAGTAATGTACTTCAGTTTTCTAGCTGGTGTATTCTCCCCTGTGCCTTACTGACTCTAGGTACATTCTTCCAGGAAAGTGTATCACAAACAGGAAATGAGGAAACATGAACAGTGAGAACAAACATGTTCTGACAACATGCAAAGCAATTCAATTATTGACTGAGTGAAGTGGCAAAGTGTGTGCACACATTCTCCTGCCATCCCCTGGACCAAACAGTCTACCACCACCTTGAACCCTAAATCAACCGATGTATCGCAAACAAGAGGCAGTGTGACACAAGAGGACAAAGTTGTGAAGACAGAGGTGACCTACAGAATGAAAAGCCTACAGTTAAATATAAGGGCAACCATATATAGCTGGTATGCTGTTCTCTCAGTGCAGAAGTGGAAGCTTTTCCAAAGCTCTTTCAAAAAATGTACAACAAATAATTCATCACAATTTAGCAATAACGGTCGGTGTATTTTTTCGTTCAATACATTCATTCATTCATTTTCCGAACCGCTTATTCCTAATTAGGGTTGTGAGGAGGTTGGCACCCTGGACAGCTCGCCAAGCCATCGCAGGGCATACAACCATTCACACTCAAACTCACACCTAGGGGTGATTTGGAACAGCTAATTGGCCTACTGTGCATGTTTTTGGACTGTGGGAGGAAACCGGAGAACCAGGAGGAAACCTACGCAAGCACAGGGAGAACATGCAAACTCCACACCTGAGCTGGGAATCGAACCCAGGACCTTCTTGCTGTGAGGTGGACGTGCTAACCACTAAGCCACCGTGCCGCCCCGTTCAATACATTTAGACAAGAAATATCTACACGTGTCACTATGATGTTTTTGACATAGACTGTATAGAAATATATAATTTATGAGTATAGAAAAAGTAAGTTTTATTACATATTTAAACCAAATTTTGCCAGCATCTGTCATTAACCATTAACATAAAGTACAATTTTATAATTAATAGAGGGTGCAGTGGTTAGCACGACCACCTCACAGCAAGAATGTCCTGGGTTCAATTGCTGGGCTCGGGTGTTTCTGTGTGGAGTTTGCATGTTCTCCCTGTGATTGCGTGGGTTTCTTCTAGGTACTCCAGTTTCCTCCCACAGCACAAATACATGCACAGTGGGCTAATTGGCTATTCCAAGAAAATTAATGAATGATGAATTATAATTAATGTTTAGTGACTGTTTTTAACATATTAAACATCAGTCCACTCACTCACTCCTTTCCCATCTTTCCCTGCAACCACTTTCAATGTTTCTTTTGCAAAGTATTTTTTTACTTGAGAGGGTTACAAGCCCCTGCAGACTTTATTCTCTCATGCAAACACCCATTCACACTCACATTCACACCTAGAGGCAATTTGGAACAGCCTATTAGCCTAATGTGCATGTCTTTGGACTGTGGGAGGAAACTGGAGTACCCAGAAGAAACCCATATAGGTTTGGGAAGGGCATACAAACTCCATACAGATACGTCCTTGCCGGACAGGAGGCTTGAATCCAGGACCTTTTCACTGTGAGGCAAGAGTATATGTGTTAGTATTATGTCACCATGCTCCCATAATTGATTAAAAAGCAGTCAGTGAAAAGAGTAGTTAAGAGTATACTAATTTACTGAATGTTTGGTGTCACTGGACATGTAGAGGAAAGGTAAATCCGTTGGCCTTTTTTACACCCAATCCTACTGGGTCATCAGAGACGGTGCTTATCCCGGTTTCCATAGTATGAAGCATCTAGGAGTTCAACTCCTCCTGGATGGACGGATATATCAGAACAGAAAAACATTGATTTGAGCATATTGTGTAACCATACACTAAATTTCTGAAATGTGTATTCATTTTTAATACAGTTATATTCACCCTGTCCCAAAGACTCAAACACACAATTAACTCCTCACCCACCAATGTAAACATGGTACTGCCCCACCTACCTCAAGGGTCTCCTCGCACCCCAGACATCCTCAACCTCCACCCATTCCCCCACCACATACAGTCTTAAAACCACAAGCAATGGACAATTTTAAACATGCCCTGAAAACCCAGCTTTTTAAAAGGCCTTTATTATTATTATTACTATTATAAGATGTTTTCAACAGAAATACAGTATGTTTTGGATATAATGTAGACCATTACTGTAGACATGTAAAATGTAGACATATAAATGTTTACATGTAAAATTAAGTAAATACTGTGTATACCCTACTGTAAAAGGTAGCACTGCCACCTCACAGCTTTAGTGTCATTAGTTTGATCGCGAGCCTGGGTTACTGTATGTAACAACAATTTCATCAGACTGCGTATGTGTGTAGGCTCTGGATCCACCCTGAGCAGGATAATGAGGTTACTGATGTTGAAGGAAAAAATAAAATAACTAAACAGTAGATTTGTACTTGATATTTAGCATTTAATAAAACTATTTTTTAATTGGTAATAAGAAAGAGAAAGAGTCTTGATATAGAAAACAGACAGTGACACATGAGGAGTAAGATATACTGTAGGTGCAGTGGATATAGAGTGAATTAGAAGAGAAACGGAACATCCTCAAATGCACTTAAAGTTACATTCCTATGGCTAAAAACAGCTACAAATTAAATTCAAATGTCTGTCAGCATTCCCGGGTGCAAAACACTTTGTAAAGTGTAGATTTGTAAATATTTCAACATTTAAATTTACAT
>JBCNYG010000013.1:15238869-15252422 GCA_039654305.1 Porochilus rendahli | reverse complement strand
ACCTAATTTATCACAAACATAAAATACAGTATTCCGTTTAATACATTACATATATGTAAATGTTCTTATTTTGTCTGTGCTATGATGCACACTGACAGACAGACTGATAGATAGAATAGAATAAATAAAACAAATGGGATACATACTTTTCTTAATATGTTGAACAGTAAAAACAGCGCAGAAGGAAAATAATAAAGACCATATATAAAAGTCGGCAGTGATTTTCAGGAAATAGTCTGAAGGCAGTCTGAAAGTCTCGCGGATGCAGTAAAAGAAGTCCCCCGGTGCCGCTCTTTCCCAGCAGTTGTCTGGTTTCATCCACAGTCCTGCCTATTATTAGGTGTCAGAGTGGAGTTGGACTTCGGAGTCCAGAAGAAAACGTAGTAAATGGCTAGGAAGAAGGCAGCGATGGAAACGCAGAGAAAGTAAGCGATGCCCATTGCAACTTTAACCCAAACCTTGGTGCTCGACTTGGCCGGACTGATCCACTGATCAGCCGGATAACTCGCTCTCCTCGATGCGCTCCCGCTTTGCCTTCCCGATGAACCTGTTTGTCCGCCCCGCATTGTGGGATAACAGATACCGTCCTCACGTGATAATGTGGGATCTAAGAAGTGCTGGTCTAAGACACCTTGTTTACAAGCCTGTGTACTTGAGTTAGGACAGATCACCGGCAGCTCTCCACAGCATTACTCATGTGCGCGCTCTCGCCGGACAGAACAAGCTTACTGCCTCCCGGATCTGGGCGTGGTTTTGGGGCGGGGCTTGCGGTTCTAACTCGGGTTTAAAGTTTCAGAAAGGATTTCTGGTTTTAAACTTACCACATTAAATGGTTTTGTGATTAAATGTTTTGTGTTGTTTGCTCAGGAGAACCATTTTTCCCCAATATCAAATAAGAGGGATACATTCTCACTCACAAGTCCAAAAAACCCAGAGCAGGAGCTTCTTTCCCCCCCCAATCACCCTTTTCCTGTGAAATTCAAAGTGATATTAAAGAGAGCATCCATTCAGTCATTTGCCAAACTGCTTATTCCTTACTAGGGCCCTGGGAACTCTGGGTGGAGGAGGTGTACAACCTGAACAGCTCATTAGTCCATCACAGAGCCAACACACAAGCAAACAATCATCAGGGGCATGAAATTTCAGTTAGCATGAAATATAAAAAATTGCTGCATCTGTCCTCATTGGAAGAGATGAATTTCCACTGGTAACACCATCAGCAGATATTCAAATGGGATTTTGAGAAGACAGGAACTATTTAAAAATGTACACTGACCAAGATATCAATTAAAAGGAATTAGAACATTAAAAAAATTAAACTTGGACACCATCAACTGCCACAATAATCATGAAAATTTACAGACGAGTGGTTCAAGGTGGACATTTCCTTGCATAAAACAAGCAGTTAAGATCAATAAACATTCATATTTTACTTCTCTAGGAGCATATTCATTGGCAAAGCAGAACATTTTCTTTTAACAGAATTTCAAAAAACATTATTGGAGAGCAGGACATTTAAAGCAACGATGTGCATTTATTTAAAAAGAAGCTTGCATCATACATCATTTACACACACAAAAAAAAAGAAAAGGCATAAGCTTCCTTAAAATAATACAACAGATAATAGAATTTCACTGTGGAGTGAAGCCTACTAACACTTCATCATACTACCACACTGCTGAAACATCAACAGAGGCAAACCTAGAGCTAATCATCAAGTAAACATAAGGAGAGTCCAATTGTGGATAAATACAATACAATCAGAAATTTCATGACTTTTGTTTAAGATGAGAGTTCTCAATGCAAACAGTGAATGATGACACCCGAAGCATTGGAATGTACAGCTTTAACAACAACAAAAAAAAAAAGACTTCAAAATTATGATCCATACACCTCAAATCAGTTTAGTAAAAGATAAACTCCTGGGCTACTTATACAGCCTCAGTGAGACATACTGCCTGCTTTAACAACAGGAAAAATTCCTAGACAAAAATTGAGAGCACAAAAAAAAAAATTCTATTGAAGTAGAGTTTCTTTGTTTCCTCATATGTTTATTGTGTATCTAACAGACCCAAAGTCATCTACAAAATACCTTCTAAGAATCATCTTTGGTCATAATACATACACATACATTTTGGGTCACAAATTATATATGCAAGTACATCTAGCACCTTATTTTCCAGGCAAATTACAATCTTAAGCATTTATAATGAAAAGAAATGAAAAACTAAATAAATTAAAAAAAATTTACCAACAGCTTTAACAATCCTAATGCCCGTTCCATTGTTTGCATAGGTATCACATACAAACTAAAGCATGCTTTTGATTGACAAGTCACTGAAGACTAAAGCAGCATGAAGTGAAAGTAGAACTCCCTCCATACTATTTCTGATATAATGTCGATTTCCACAAATATATCTTGTGATAAGGATAGGGTTTAACCTCTTACCAAATGTCATGTAAAACAGCTACTGTTGCATATAATGAAATTCATCCTCTTTACAATGTTACGTAAATGATTTGCAGAGCCAGTCCTACATAAATTCCAGTCCTAGAATTTGTGTTGAGAGAATATCTTTATTTGAAACCATATTATGAGTTAGTTGGAGGTGGCTATAAGTCACCATAGGGTCTACCATCCTTATTTTGAGGCGACCATTTTACCTGGTGTCTCTTTTTGACACTTGTCCCACGTTTTCTCCTCTCTTGCAAGATCATTAGTGCTGGAATTGCTGCAGTTACTCTTTACCCTGGAGACAGAAAACAACAGCAGGGCAGTGAAGTCATTGTAGTGCTTTCAGAAGTGCAAATTTCCCACTTCACAACCAAATGCAAATTCAGTAACTATACTATACTTCAGTAAAAATAACTATATTATATATATATATAATTTTTTTTTTTTTTTGATGTATACTTTACTCTATTGTTATATTTTGGAAAAGGGCACTATTATTTGCTTCTCAGGAAAGCCTTAAATCTTATATTCCAAACATGATTTTTAAAAAACTCTTAAGGATCCTAAATTATCCAATGTACCCTTAAAGATGTTCCTTGAGTTTTTAGGAAAACAATATATTCTACAATAGATTTCACTGTTTGTACTCTCTTTTGGTTTGAACTCCTTGAGACTTACCCGTTTAAACTACAATGCGTCATTTCAACATTTATTCCTTTTCCTCAAAAATGACTTGATACCCAGTTATTCTCGGGACACTAAAATTATGACTCCATAATAAGCTTCATCATGTAAAATTTATCAATCAGTTATTCTGTTTTCTCAAGGTTTCCATTACCACCCATCCGCCTGAAAATCCAATATCTCAGTTTCCACATACAGGCTTTTAAGCAATAATCAGAGGTTCCCTGCAATTCCCTGCCCTCTTAAACAGGCTTAATGCATGAGAGTAATTGGATCTAGGGGAAATACAAGAATGTATTATACTGATCAGTTTGTTGACACAGTGCCAATAGCCTTCATGCCCATTGTAAGACAACAAGGAGAAGATCTTCACTTTAAGTACACAACTACAAATTTGATTAGGTTCTTTTAGTCTTTTGCAGATGTGAATGTGTTGTTGCACATTAATTATGTCTGATTTCATAAACATTTGAAGCATCATGATATCAGCCTTGCCTTAATTCCATGCTGAACAAAAGCAAATTAAGTTACACTGTATACAACAGGATATGGTACAGGTTATTTCAGGACAGGACTGAGACTCTTATGAGAAACAAGATTCACTTTCAAAGATTGCAGGACTAATTTCCGACACACAGATAAACAATAATATTGTATTTTGCTAATGGAGATTCTTCATCAAGAATCCTGTGAGGACTGGAGTTAATCCAGAACTGGACTTAATAATTAAGTTTAGAAATATCTAGAAGTCAACCTGTTGGGCAATTAAATTAAAAGGAAAATGGAAAAGGAAACATATACTTGTATAACGATAAGCAGCACAGCATTTATTCTGTATTTCTCTAATACAAAACTCAAAACTTCTAGAAAATTACAGCTATAAATATCACTTGAAATGTAGGCTCAAACTATCCGAGAAATAATATAATAAAATACAATAGAATAGAATAGAATACTCCGCTTAAGTCTACTATGGTCACAGGGAGGCTGCAGCCTACCTCAGCCAACACTGGGCAAAGGCAGTTGACACCCTGAACATCTCACCAGTCCATCACAGAGCAACACAGTTAAAGCCAAACACACTCACACCTATGAGTAATTTGGAACAGCAAATTATCCTAATGTGCATGTCTTTGGACTATGGGAGAAAGCGTGAGTTACTGGACGAAACCCATACAAGCACAGGAGAACATGCAAACGTCACACAGAAACAGAGAGCATAGGATTCAAACCCAGGATCTTCTTGCTGTGACGCAGACATGCTAACCACTATGCCACCTATAATATAATGTAATATCATAAGATTCACATATTCGCCAAAGCAGCAACACTGGACGAAGGTGGGGTACACCCTGAGCATCTCACCAGAAATAAACACTACAACGTAAAAAACACAGTTTAAGAGTAATTTCATGTGCCAGAGCCTTAAAACTATTTCATAACTGGGCATTAAAGGATGTTTTTGTTGAAGAACCATGTAAAATTTACAATTGTGTCTTTTATAACCAATTTGTTGTAATACATATGTATTGAGGAAACATTTGGAATGTATTCATCAGACCTGAATGGAGATTAAACAACAAAGGGGAAAAAAAAAATCACAATTTAGCTCTATTGATTTAATATACAACTGCTGGCGGATATCTGGCAACTGAATTGTCTAAGCTACATACAGCCTGACAACCAAGCAGCTCTGGCACATTCATCCACAGTTTATCCCATCACACGTTAATGACACTATGCAATCAAATGAGCTGCAGCAGGACGGGGACTACAAGATCAGATCTTCTAAACTAGAATCCTTCAAAATCCCTGACACTACAGATCACTCATTTGATGTAATTTAAATGTAAAAAATGGTTTGCTCATGACGCATCAGACATGCACTATGACATGTCCATACATAATCCAGAGGAAAACAAAAGAGGTGCAAAAAAAAAAAAAAAAAAAAAAGGTCCAGGAAGCAGTGAGTGGACAGGATAGTAGAGCACTTGTAGAGACTGACAGCCAGTATGAAGCTGTAGACAAGAACACACAAGTCCCAGAGCAGGAGAGGATGGTCATAGCCAGAGAAGCAGAAGGGGGCATTCACATTTATCATGAGAGAGCCATGAACAGCAGCAGATGCCACAAGACAGATGCACAGAGTATTAGAAAAAGAGGTGAGAGAAAGGAAAGGTAGTGACAGAAGGGGTGAAAGAGTGAGACAGGGCAGAGCATTGGCACATGTTCAGATGTCAGCTGAAGTAAGGGAGATCTTGCAAAAAGTCACCATTTCAAAGTGTGTTATAAGAACAGCACCTGAGCATGGCTGATCCGTGGACTCGACTGGAGGTGCACTTTCATTGCTAGACTGCGTCAAATCCAGCTCTACAGCAAGGACCTCATTCTCCTCTGATGGAATAGATTACACAGGATTAGTAAAAACAAATCCTATTACTTCTTTGATTAACTGAAAATAACTGAAGAAACTAGATTTTTTGTCTTTACCCTCCTGTGTGGTCGAATCCTCTGCAGACTCTGTAGGTTTATTGCTGGTTGAGGTGGAATCAGCATGGGGTGAGGATGCTGATTCTTCCTGGACTGTGGGAGTAGTTGACTCCGCTACTAAAGGCAAAAAAGTCAACATTCAATATACTTAAGAAATTAAAAGCTACTATACACTGTATTGGTAGCCACACCATGATAAGCCATAACATTATGTCCACTGACCGGTGGAGTGAATAACACTGTTACGTTACAGTGGCACCTGCCAAGGCGTACCTCTGGTGAGAACACACAGAAGAGCTAATGTAGCACAAACCACCGAAAACTGTTAATGTTGGATATGAAGCTGCCAAACCGCAGAGCAGTCAGGTGGTGATAATGTTATGTCTTATCGGAATACAATTAAATATATACATAATTAAAAACTGCTCAAACCTTGTCTTAAAGACAAGACCTTGTCTTCAGAGATTACATTCTTGAAGTAGCAGTTTTATAAAAACAAGAGAACAAAAAGGCTGACAAATCACCGCTGAAAAAATTAAAGTGATATATTTTTTATTATTAATAACATAACTGAAACCCAAAACAGCAAGAATTCTCGATGGATGCATTACAAGAATGACAGATCATTGCATCCTGATTGAATTCTATAAATTCTGGGTGGCAAGAAAACTGGTTTGCCATGTATTTAAGATCAACTCAGATATTACAATCAGATTTATCTTCAAAGAACATAGTAAAATGTTACCACATCCATGTTCTCCTAAAATAAACAGTAGTGATGAGTTCCTACCAGGCAGGGCGTCATGCTGTTTGTCACCCTGCTTGAGTGAGTCGTTGGTATCCTTAGTGTGGGCATCCTCCTCCTCTCTGCTCTTATTCTGAGCTGGGCTGCTTTCATTACTGCTGGGCCGCAACGGACTCTCACCCAAGCTGCTTTTAGGAGACAGCATCTCCATCTCCTCTCCCCAGTCTGTCACAGGCTTGTGGCCCTCTATAGGGGAAAAGGGACTGATGGGCTTTGTGCCCTCTGGGGTACTGAGAGACTCTTGCGGGGAAGAAGGGATGCGCACTTTGGGTCTGGTTGTTCTCTGTTCCTTAGGACTGGGAGTAGACGGGGCTGGAGAGCTCTGAGCCTTCTCTACTTGTTTAGACTCTTTTTGAGAAACAACTTCTTTATCCTTATACTCTTCCACCTCCTTCTCCTCCTCATCTCCATCACTTGCATCTTCCCACTCATCATCTTCATCTTCTGCAGCTAATTTCTCTATAGCAACCACAATCTGCTTCTAGCCAGGACAAGAAGAGCAAACGCCAGTGATTAATTTAACTCTCCATCTTACAGACATCTTACAGAGATGGAAGAAGGATAAGACTCACCTTCTCTAATGGACTTTTGGGCTTATCTTCTTCTTTAGTCTTCTCTTGTTCCTGTTCCTCCTTTTTTCCTTTTTCCTCTGCTTCCCACCGGTTATCATGCATGCTTATGAAGGGGAAATGGAAAGAAAATCTAAATGAAATTTAAATGTTTAGTCCTCTGTATATTGCATTTGTTTAATAATACTTAACACCGCCCTCGCCCAGAGTCGGCTGAGATGGGCGCCAGCCTCCCCGCAACCCTAATTAGGAATAAGCGGTTCAGAAATTAAATGAATGAATGAATAATAATATTTAAATGTTTTAAAAAGAGATCACGGCAGGGAAAACGTTCATCACAGGCACACCAAAAGTGACTTATGGGCAGCAACAGGTTCAGGTATGAAGTTGCATTTGATCAGTGGTTGTTAGATAGATTCCGTTGAGTAGATATGATAGTGCATGATTTAGGTCACATGACAGTCTTTCTGAGCATTATTTTCATTTGAGTAAATCAGAATGTTCTTTCTTTATTTATTTTTTAATATACTGTAATAATCCGGCAAGGGAAGTTATTGCCTCTGCATTTAACCCATCCAAAGTGGACACACACACTTGGAGCAGTGGGCTGCCACACATTGGGCCGCCCAGAAAGCAGGCCGGGGTTAGGTGCCTTGCTCAAGGGCCCTTCAGCCATGAAGGTGGAGGAAGGGAAGGTAATATCTCAAAATTAAAAAATAGCAAATTATTTTAATGCCTGTGTAGGGACAAAGGTTCAGAAAAGGAAATTTCTAAATACTATTATAAATAAACATTCAAATTCAGGCAGCTCTAGACACTTCCACTGATAAACTCTTCAGTAGGAAGGTGATCTTGGCTACCTAGCGTTTTGCTACCTTTTCGTTATTACCTATAATATACTTTTGGGGTATAAGCCTGAAGCCACAGTGACCTGTTGAGGGGTAAAAAAACAAAAAAAACTTATGCGTATTTCACAAATGTATACTGTAAACCAATGATGCATGTTCGTTATATGTCGTAGTCATAGAAAATTTTAAAGCTCGCAGTGCAGCTGGTCCAATTAAGAAAGGGCAATTGCTCGTCAGTGGATAGAAGAATGCGTCTACCTGTAACTCTTGCCTTCACCACGACCTTTCCCTCTTCCTCTGCCTCTATGGCCCGCTTCTCTGACTTTGCTCTGCCCTAAGTAATCTCCAAATGTGGGTGCCTTGGGAGGTTTTCTGTTATCATCTGCCAAAAAAAAAGAGAGTTCAATAAACTATCTGAAGACAGAGACGGTGCAGAGAAAAATCCTAAAAGCAATTATGCAGAAAACAGACTAGAGTATAGTAACAGGTGGCTCCTCCAGTCACCATATACCACCCCCTACATTTATCTTCAGTGTGTCAGAGATAAAAAAAAATTACAAATAAATAAAATAAATAACCCATGCAAAGGTGGCCTCGGCTTGCAAAAAATGGGGTTAATATGTGGCATATTAAGGAAGGGCAATTAGCAAAACAGTGAATATGCCAAAGGATGCAAGCTGCCTTACTTTTTAACTTTAATAAAATTAGCTATTTTTGAAAATTCTATGATAACAAGCAAAGTAAACTAATGTGAGCGGGGTAAAATAAGACACACGCCACACACAGACATGACCCATTCCCCAAGCTGACCTGAAGCCCCACTGCGTTGCTGTGTACGGGCATTGCGCCCCCTGTCTGCTGAAAAAACACATCACAGAAGATTATAAAAACCGACAAGGATGAGGGGCAGATGATTGTTGAGAAATTCTTCAAGTGGCTAATTTGTTCTGTACACAGTTTATTTTTCACTTGTTAGTAGAGTATGTTTGGGAGAGTGTGAACAAAACATAGACTTGCCTCTCCTGCAGCTGAGTTCTGGCATGCCCTCTCCAGCCACAGCTGGGTCCTCAGTGAACCTGTGAAAGCATTGAAGGGTCAATCATTTGCCATTCTCTGTTTTTCAAACTACTCTTTCTACTGCATACATTCACAAATATATCCAACCATGTGTTTGTTAAAGGAACTGGGACAATACAAACCTGAAAGGTTACTTGCATTTGTTAATATTTACTGTAAAATAACCTATAATTAAAACAGCTGTGTGTTTTAATCAACAGATGGAACTTTTACATTGTGTCAGATTTCTGGGCATCCCACTCCCGTCTCCATTGACCAGTGGCGTTACGATGACGAGCCAATCTTTCTTCATCTATCTGAGCACGCTCCTTTTTCCAGCGTATATACTCAGCCCGTTCTCTGCCCGTCATAGACAAAGTCATATCCACTGAGCATTTCCCTCCAGGCCTCCGATTCTTTTAAAAAGATACAGAAAAATGTAAGAGACGGCGAGAGAGAGAGGAAGTGAGTCACACTGATTTATTTATATGGCACTCCGAGGAGTCCCAGAAACCAAAGTCAGTTTTTGCTATAAAATACAATCAATAACTAACTGTCCACTCTTTCTCCGCCTCGGCTCCAGTTTTAACATTATCAAAATCCAGTCCACCCCAGTTGCGCACATGTCTGCGGCTCCCCTCCTTGCGATCCATTTCAGGGATCGGTCCGCTGCGCCTTGGATCATCCAGAAAGTTCCGCGTTGGGTTCTTTTCACCATCGGCCTTAATAAACGGGTGCAAAAATTCCAACATTGTATGCTCAAATTATTATTTCTTTAAAATTAGAGTAGGAGATATAAAGGCTTGATGCTACGCACCCTTACACCTCGCTCATACTCCGCAATCTTCTCCATCTCCTCGTTCATCTTCTCAATGTTCTGCCGTCTCTTTTCTTCCCACTCCTGAGCAAAAGCAAATGCACCGAGTTATATAGCGGACCATTTTACAGTATGACTGGTTTGGAGATTTTGAAACATCATAAATCATGTATTCTGAATAACAGATTTAAACAGAAGACAGTGCTGTAATTCACCTTTGATTTTCTGTCTGAGCCAGAGCCACCCTGCGGCGTAATTCCTCTTTCTCCTCTTCCTCCACGTCGTCCTCGGGTGCGTTCGTTGTGGGGTGGTCCCTCTCCTCCTTCTCCTCCCCCTTCCCCTTCCCGTTGTTCTCTCCTCTCAAAGCGCTGACCACCTCCACGTTGCCCACCACGGTTCAGCCGCCCAGATCCTGGTCTACGTTGAGGCCGACTTGCAAATGCCTCTTCTGTTTCACGGTCTCCATGATGCGGTGCTGACTGCCTGTCATTCACCACTCGACTTTCCTGTAAATATCACGAGAGATCAGTATCAGACCTCACTCATCTGCCAAACTGCTTAATCCTACTAGAGTTGCAAGGGAACTTGAACCTATCTCAGCCGACTCTGGCCAAAGGCAAGGTACACATTTACAGCATATGGCAGATGTTCTTATCCAGAACACCCTGAACAGCTCACCAGTCCAGGGCAGAGCTAACTATTCACACTCATATTCATAGCTAGGGGCAATTTGGAACAGCCAATTAATCTAATATGCTCGTCTTTGGAATGTGGGAGGAAACTGGAGTACACGGAGGAAACCCGCACAAGCACAGGGAGAACATACCAATTCCACATAGAAAAGCCGGGAATCGAACCCAAGACCTTCTTGCAGGGTTAATCACTACGCCATTGTGCTGCCGAGCATCAGACCTCCAGCTTATAATTCACTCTCTTATGGAAGCTCAATTTATGCAAGAACATCTTCTCAGGTGTAATTCTGCTCTGCTCTCAAACCTACATTCTTCACAGGAAATGCTGGTAGCCCTGTGAATATCTGAACAACCTTGAAGCTATAACATACAACATGAAAATTTTTAGCTCCAACACCAACAAGAGGCAGACATAGAATCATAAATATCGATATAATCACTTTAATAAAAACATCACAAATGTGGACTAAGCAACAATGATAAGAGCTCAAGTGAGCGCAATTTTCTCAGCTAAAAAATCCACCCCCCAAAGTTTTTCTTAAAGCAATCCCCGTGCGCTTATAAGTTATCTTGGTTGACATCATTGCTGCTTTGAAAAATTGGATTTTTGCAATGATATCTAATAGATATCTGGTAAGAATCACAATTCTATAATAATATGCATGTAAGCACATTTTCAACATGTCTGGAAAGCTTGAAGAAATTCCAAGAAAAGCTCTAGAAGTTGTTGATTTCAGAAGATTCTTGGACACATGGATGAATGGCACCACGACATAATCCCCCTTCGGACCTTCACCCAGTGGGCAGAGCACAGCGTGCTATTGTCATGGTTCCAAATACTGCGAGCTCAAAACGCTGAGAAAAAAGTTGCACTTTATAAATATTTGAGGTTTGCACAAATAATTATAAATACAGGGGAGAGACTTCAAAGTTTAGGACTTCAAAGTTTAGGAAATTTCACCACAGTGGTGTAGTACGAAGCACTGTTGCGGCACACCAAGCAGGGGCTTGCTTTAAACCAGCCAATTACTGGCTCTTACTATGTGGAGTCTGCACGCCTGTATGGGTTTTCTCTGGGTTGTCTGGTGTCCTCCCACAGTTCAAAGATATGCGGATTAGGTAAACTGGCTACTCTAAATTTACCATAGGTGTAAATGTGAGTGAATAGCTGTCACAATAGACTTGTGACCTATCCAGGATACGACACACCTTTCACCAGTGGAATTGGACCCAACTCAGCAATTATCCTCTGGATGGAAGGATGCTAGATGGTGTAATCACTGAAGGATATTTTATATTCTAGTATGCCTATTAGCCAATTATTATCTCTGAATAATCCACCGGGTCACCGCTTTTCTTTCTTTTTTTTTTACTTTACAACTTAAATTGAGATAATAGTTTATCCCTAGAATTGCCAAAAAAATTTAAAATAAGAAATAACTCACCTCCAAATTTCTGTGGAACAGGTTCTCTGGAACTTCTGGCAACCCATCCCCTTCCTGAAATGTTTACCTCAGTTGTGTATATGCAATAATTAGACAAGTAAATCCTAACATGACTGATCCAAGCCCAGTAAAACTATCATTTACCCTGACCCAGTGTTGCTGTTCAACTGCTATTAAATACATCTTTTATGCTGAATACTATTTTTCACAAGCAATTTTACACTTATCAGCTTCGTGTGACAATTACTGAGAAGGACGAGTTTAACACTTAAGACTGCCTGTACAATTCCCTTATCTACATTCATTAAGTTCCATCATATTTCACAGTCCATTCAGAGACATCTGACCTTCACAGCCACGGTGGTAGGTCTAATCAAAACTGCACGGGCCATCTGTGTCCCAAACTGTCTCTACAGGCATTGATTAAAACACCCTACAATCTTCCTCAACAGACCATGGGTGGGAAATTAAAACCTCTAAAGCTGTGAGGAAAAGGCTCAGTGATAATGGTCAAAGGTCCAGAAGCATCAAGTGTCCTTGAAATGGCGCAAGATTGACCTAAACATTCTACTGAGATAGAACACAATAGAACACATGTTCAGTATCAACTGCAAAACTACAAGTTTGTCCAGAATTTTACAAGCCCTTGACCAACACTAGGACATGTTCGTAAGGATTAAGTCAGATTAGTCTTACCCCGCTGGGTTTGGACAGGTCTACTGTCACAGTTAGGTTCTCTTTTTCAATCTTCCGCCGGTCTGAATCAGGCTCGTGAGCACGTGGTTTGCGTTGTGTTGTCACAGCAATGCCTTCCTGCTCAGCCTTCTTTTTATCCTCTTCTATTTCCTGATGGCAGGGAATTAAACAAATGTACAGGTCAAATTCATATATACATACACACACACACAACTATATACATGACTATAATAATACTATATCAGTATACTATATATAGACTAAATAATATATCAGAAAAATTATTTGTGAATAATTGTTTTAGCACTGCTGCTTCACGGTGAGAAGGTTCAAGATTTCAATCACAGCCATGGCCCTATCTGTGTGGGCATTGCATGCTCTCCTCTTAATTAAGTAGGTTCCCTCCAGGTTCTCTGGTTTCCTCCCTAAATCCAAAGACATGCACATTCAATAAACTAGCTACTCTACATGGCCCTTTTGGTATAAATATAAGCACGAATGGCTGGTAACAGACCCACAAGGCCTCTCACCCAAAGTCAACATATATTGACGCCAGTTTCCTTCACGACCCTGATAGATAAACGATATAGTTATCACATGGACGTGAATAATCTCGCACTAATATTTTATGCAATTATATGGATTATACTTATAAATAGACTGTAACAGAATTGTACATCCATCAACCTTAACATTAACAGTGAGCCTAGGCATACACAGTGGTTCAGCAGTTTATACTACAGTAGCTCTTGTGAGGGATCAGAGCAGATGTGTGGAAACTCATTTCAGCCGCTTGTATTCGCAATCTTGTTCTTTCGGTCACTACCCAAAGATCGTGACCACAGGTGAGGGTAGGAACGTAAATTGACTGGTAAATTGAGAGCTTTGCCTTCTGGCTCAGCTCCTGCTTCACCACGACAGACCGGTACAAGCTCTGAGGCTGCACTGATCCACCTGTCAATCTCCTGCTCTATCCTTCCCTCACTCGTGGTCACG
>JBCNYG010000013.1:15184966-15216306 GCA_039654305.1 Porochilus rendahli | reverse complement strand
TATATGTGTATATGTGTGTGCGTCTGGGTGTATGTGTGTATATGTGTGTATATATGTATATATGTATGTATGTATGTGTGTGTATGTATGTGTGTATATATGTGTGTATATATATGTATGTATGTATGTATGTATGTATGTGTGTGTGTGTATATATGTATGTATGTATGTATGTATGTATGTATGTATGTGTGTGTGTGTGTGAGAGAGAGAGAGAGAGAGTACCTCAGTAATCTTACACAGGGAACTTTATAAAGGTTATTACAGCTTAGTTTTCTTCCACTGGTTGAATCAGGAATAAGTTCCTGCTGTACATGAAGTTCTCCTTATATAGGTATGTGAACAACATTTTTAGAAGATTAAAGTAAATAAACAATTTATTGTTAATTATTAGTACAGATGGAGGAGCTCAAACCAAGCTGTTTATCGATTGAGTAATAAAACACTAAGCATCAGAAAGCCCTTTCAGTTTTTATTAAAAATGCTTAATTACCCAATTAAAGGTGATCTGAGGGCCACAGATGGGCCACGGCCCATTGGTTGAGAAGGGCAGTTTCAGTACCCTTGGGTAGTTTCTGTAACTGTGAATATAGGCCAACCAGTGAGTGTTGGGAGTATAACAGAATAATCATGGCTTATTGCCATGTGGCAGGGCTGAAATATCTCATTCTCTTGTATTACTTAATTGTAGCCATACACTATTTTTTTTATTAAGGACAGATGTATCCTGCAGGGTGCAATACGACTGTACTGTGAGTGGCATGGCAGTTAATAAAATGTTTGTAATTTCAGTATCCTACACTAGCTACATGCCCATACGCTCAGCATGGCTGCGGATACAGTAGAGTACACCATTGGAGGAGTGAAGATAAACTTCCCCTGCAAAGCATATCCCTCTCAGCTTGCCATGATGAACTCTGTAAGTTTCACGACAGGTTAAAGAACTAAATGTACACTCACTGAGTGCTATTTTTAGGAACACCTTGCTATTACTGTCTAGTACATCCCTTTGCTTTCTCTCAAGTCTGTTGTGCATGCAAAAAAAGGTGAAATACTAATATGAGACGGGTGGCTCAGAGGTTAAGATGCAGGGTTACTGATTAGAAGGTTGGGGGATAAAGTCCCAGTACCCCCAAGCCACGACTGTTCGGTCAAATGCCGTAAATGTACTTAATGCAGCAGGCCCGGCATCAACAGTCATACCGTGGTCACACCACTGAGATTCTGATGGATGATATAAAAATAAATCCTGAAGTTGATTGCTCATATCTGAAAGTTTAGGTGTTCAGGTGTTCCTAATAAATTGCTCAGTGATTGTATGTTGATCTGGGTGGTGTTCCATCCTTTGGTCAGAGAACTGGGGTCTTTCTATGTTTTGTATCCTGTGAGTAATAACATTTTTAATGTCCTATAACAAAACACCACATCTTTTTCTCGCTCAGATAGTCCGGGGTCTGAACCACGGGCAGCACTGCTTGTTGGAAAGCCCTACTGGCAGTGGGAAGAGCCTTGCACTGCTCTGCTCAGCTTTAGCATGGCAGCAGGCACAGTATGGTATGATTAAATGAATTATTTATATTAAATAATTATATATATATATGATTAGTTGTTGTGTTTTTTTTATGTCATTCTAGTAGACTGATTAGTAGTTCTGAATTTCCAATAGGTGTGAATAATTATTTGTTGTGCCCTGTGATGGGCTTGCATGCCATCCGACATGTTCACATTTGATATGTAATGTTTTTGGTATAAGCTCCGGCTCCATCAGAATAAAATGCTTAGTGAAGTTGAATGAATGGTTCCACATATCATTCATTGCAATTAACAATTTAAATTGTTTATGAAATTTTACTCACAAGCTTATAACGATAATCCGCAAGCATGTTGCAGTAATGGACATCCATATGCTTTCATTTGGATTAAACATCACATTACACTTCACTTGCTTACAGCTATATATGAAGTATCTGAGTGAAATTTTGGTAAATGTTTTTGAATTAAGAAATTGTTTATGCGTTTAAAAATTAAAATTTATATTAAAAAACACAAGAATTACATGCTGATTATTTACTATGGTTCCTCCCTGGTGTTAGGGTTGTTTGTTTTTAACTGTAAACGTCAGCAGCAGAGTTGTATCTTTATTTTAAGTCCTAATATTTTTTTAGAAAAAAATAATTTCTGCAACTTTCAAAACAAAAATTAACATCTGACAAAAACAGTGATGTTGATACCATGCAATGAAAATTGTTAATTGAAAATAGTTACAGACTCTTAAAGTTTACATACAGTTTCTTATGTTTTCCAAAGTATAGTCCAAAAATGTAAAATATTTAAATTTAGTGAGATGCACTGTAATTTTTTTCTTCAGATTTTCATTATTGGCCATAAATGTGAGAGTAATGAAAACGGGTGTTATCTTTCTGTTCTGTGTCCCCTCTGTGCTCTTCTAAGCTAAGCCTGACCAGGAGGGAGGAAGTCCCTCATGTGATGTAAAGAAGCCATACTTTACAACCCCATGTCAGTGTGTATGTCACAGCAGAGCTTGTGGCTCATCCACTTCCTTCAGCGCAACACCAGTCCATACCAGCTCAGAACCAGCTGTGATTGACCTTACTGGAGGAGAAACTGTTGCCAAAGTCCTCATACCTCGTAGAGGTTAGTTCTCTTAAGAATCAGTGTCTCTGGCCTACCGTCACATTACCCAAGTCAAAGACATGATGGGTTAAGAGTCCTAAGAATTCTTCTCATTAACAGCTGAGGAACCTCAAGGCAAGAGGTTGACGTTGTCATCCAGGCTTTCTGAGAAATATCGGGGTTCCCTCAATACACAGGCAGAAACAAATGATGAAGACTTTAAGCCTGAGAAGAAACGCATTCGAGCACCTGCTGCTGATCAGAAGGTAGGACTGTAAATATTTAGAATTCTAAATCCATTAATCGTTTGAATTGTAGATTGACTTGTAGACTAACATTAATGCTAACTTTGCTGGCTTGCCAAGGGCCATGTCTTAAGTCCCTCGCTTGGCAGTCATATCTCTCGAAAGCGGATGATTGCATGCACAGCTGACGATAGCCACAATGGACTTTTGTACTTTCTTAATTCAGTCCAAATACTTTGTATGTTGCTGCCTTCTTGCTCGCTTGCCATCGATCTGACCCTGCAGTCCAGTGCAATCCACATTTATTTATAAGGCACCTAAAAACAACAGCAGTGCTACAATGCAGTACACCCTAGTCCTTACTTTCGAATGGCATGGCTGAGAAAACGTAGTTTTTCTGTGACAGCAGCTTCCTTCTCACTCCAGCCTTTTATCCATTAGCATTTACCCAGACCCATTTCTGCACTTGCTTCTACCACTTTGTCCAAAAGCACATGCAGATCTTCTACTGGTGTCGCTGTTATCAGTGTAACCAATGTTGTTGCAATTTACGCCACTGATTTTCTCTTCATTCATGTCAATTATCAGATGAAAAATGCTCTTGGGATAAACACTGAAGAAATCTCACAACTGCACACAGCCCTGTCCTACACCTCATACAGTATACTAATATAATAACACAGTTTTTTGGTGGCGGAGTCTCCCTTCTTCATCTACACCCTGTCTCATAAAGTGCCTTGCAAAAGTATTCACCCCCCATTTTTCATGTTTTGTTGCCTCATAACCTGGAATTAAAATAAATTATTTGAAGGTTTGCATCATTTAATTTACAGAACATTAGCACATTGCTCAAGGTAAAACTCTTCCAGCTCCTTCAAGTTGGATGGTTTCTGCTTGTAAACAGCAATCTTAATCAATCAGTCAAATTTTTATTTGTCACATACAAATTATACACAGTACAATATGTAGTGCAATGCTTAGTACGACTGTCCAAAATGTGAAGAATAAACTATCAAAGTAACAAGAAAAAAAAGAACAATAACAATAATGGATATAATAAATATAAAATGCAAAAAATAAAGAAAATATACAGAATAAAAAATAATATAAAATAAAATAAAATATAGGATACAACAAATATAGATATATATAAGTGAAATATAATGCAAATATTCAGGCAATATAATGAAATATAATATAATGCATTGGTGATTTTTCAAGTAATTGTCTGTCTGTAAAGTGACAGACATAGTTTTTCCTTGGTGGATGAAAGGTTTTTTTTACTCTCATCTAACCAGAGCACCTTCTTCCATACCTTTTGGCAGTTGCCCACAGGTTTGTTGTGGTACCATATTCTTTCCATTTGAAAATGATGGATTTGATGGTGCTCTGGGGGATCATTAAAGATTTGGATATTTTTTATAACCGAACCCTGATTTGTACTTCTCAACTTTGTCCAGCTCCTTGGTCTTCTTGGTCTTCATGGTGTTGCAGCCTCTGGGGCCTTTCATAAATGGTGTGTTTATACTGACAGATCATGTGATGCTTAGATTGCTCACAGGTGGACTTCATTTCACTAATTATGTGACTTTTGAAGGTAATTGGTAGCACCAGAACTTTTGAGGGGCTTCATAGCAAAGGGCATGAATATATATGTACATGCCAATTTTTATTTTTCAAAATACTTTTTTATATATGTATATATATATATATATATTCTCAATTCACTTCACTAACTTAGACTATTTTGTGCAGATCCATCACATAAAACTGAGAAAAAAAATTAAATTGCAGCTTGTAATGTAATAAAGTAGGTAAAAGGTTGTGAATACATTTGCAAAGCACTGTAAGTAACCATATATTCAAGGTAAATAGCTATCACCTAATTTAGATGAGCCTGTAAAAGTTTTTTTTAATTACTGCATTTGCTTGACTTGCACTTGTTCATTAAGCCACTGCAGGACTATTTATTGTACTTTTTTTTTTTCCAGGGCCTCTCAGAATACAACAATCTATAGTTCATAAGTCATAAGAAACTTTGTTATTGTACTGCTGGACAACACCACACTGATATTAAAATTGTGTTTCCATGAACTTACTAGCAAATTTAACCACTGTGGACATCAGTACGTCAGGATACAGGTAATTTTGAACGCACAAGCTGAGCTGTAATTTGAAAATCATGTGGTGTTCAGCAGACCAGGAAGCGAAGGTGTTTAGAACAAGGTGTGATATTCGATGATGATGAGGAGGAAGTGGAACCAACTGGTTGTGAGGCGCAGAACCAGACTGTGGAGTTGTGCAGTCGAGTCAAAGCTGAAGGCAGCCTGCCACCTGCTGAATGCTGTGTGAGTATATAAAAAGTATTAAAAGTTTGAGGCCCTGTGCACTGTTTACCTTAATGGTGTCAGATGGTTTAACTGCTACAAGTCGTTCTAACTTTCAAGTTAGAACTGCATACAATGTTCATAAACTCTAATCCTATAGTGAGCAATAAACCTAATGAATTTAAAGTGTGTAGTTCGTGGCCTGGAGCTCTGAATCACTATTTGGTTGGATTTGACATGCTCCCGGTAATTCATTCATTCATTTTCTGAACAGCTTAATCCTGATTATGGTTAGCTAATTGACTGGTAGAGACTCGTCTCAGCCGACTCTGGGCAAGGGCAGGGTACACCCTGGACTGCTCGCCAGACCATCACAGGGCAGAAAACCGCTGACCGCAGTGGCCTACTCTTTACAGACGACAGCAATGTTTTTTTTTTATTTTTTTATTTTTTACATGCCTCTAACCACAGACAGTGAGAGACATGGCTGGCCTTTGATAACCCAGTAAGCTACACTGGGGGGACTGTAGTGACAACTCGGTGATAGTGGGGCTTGAACCCCCGATCTTCCGATCAGTAAGCCAGCACCCCACCACCAAGCCACCACTGCCAGTTTATATGGTGTATATAAAGGATCTTCAAGCATCATTTTTGTGACATTTCATAAGACGTAAAAACAGGACTTTGAAGAAATCAGGCTTGACTACTGTACTGCAGTATTGGATAATACAACGTCTATATCTTTATCACATCGTAAATGAAAAATAAGTGCTCCGTCTCATCATATCTTTCATGTCTTCATAACTAATTCTCAAGTTTGAGGCAATGTTCCTAAAAGGTAAAGTGTGAGGATTCTCAGGCTATCCTAGCAGCATTCCCGAGCAGAACACCTTAATTTTAGAGCATGGCTTAGATGGTTGTCCGGTGTCCTGCCTGGTGTCCGTGCACCACCACTCAGATTAAAAAACACAGTCTCACTCAGGTACGCAGATAGACTTGCAGGTAAAATAATATTCGAAATGGAGCAAACACCAAAATCAGAACATGAGTTTGTTAACTGAGAAATTAAACTAACAAGAAAGGAGATACAAATGAAAAGCAAACTCCTATCAATAGAGACAGCTATTGGGAGCCAGATTTTAGGCTGTTCATGTTTTTTATTGAGGGAGGCTCAATATTTGACCACTGGGTGGCAGCAGAGAATTTTAAATGAGTTAACAGTGTCAGTACAGTTCTTCAGCCAGGACCTAAAGCCTATTTAACCATGTCTTGTTTTATTGGTGACAGTCTTTTTTTAAGGCAAGGTCAATTAAAGAAAAAACTTTAGATGGACCAACATACTTAATTATCACCCTTTGTCTATGACCCAGCATTTTAACATGGTTTTAAAGAGCAGCAGGACTTTAAATTCAGATTCCTTTTATTGCAATTATGCTCTTGAACAAGTGATTCCTTTTTATTGTATTATATCTAAATGGTCTTGCGTTACACGTAGCCACAAGCTTTATGATTTAACTTCACCAAGCTTGTATTCTGATCATGTGTTTTAATTAAAATTTTCTGACACTTCAGAGCTCTTTTTCCAGGTTTTAATAATGAATCGGTCAGTTCTTAACCCAACTTAGTCATTTCAGCGATCTCCTTAGTTGTTTTATTTGCTTGATGCAGGTTAATAACTTAACCGTTCAGAGATGCCGAGACCTCTGTGGTGTAGGGGTTATCACGTCCACCTCACTTCAAGAAAGTCTTTCTGTGCCTACTGCAGTGTCAGCGGAGATCCAGCCTCCATGCAACCCAAGTAGAATTAAGTGGTTTTGCAAAAGAGTGAATGAGTTTTTTTTCCCTTACAGGACAAATTTGAATTAAAGGCAAAGTCAATACTTACTGGCTGTCTAGATAACTGATACAATAATAAGATGAATTTTTCCAGCAGAAATTTTATATAGTAAGTAACTTGTAGTGCATTAAATAAAGTTTTGGGAATAAGTCTTAGTTTTTACTGCATGGACTTGGTGAATTTGAGTGTTTAGGCTGAAAAAGCAGAATGGTAACTTAATAACTTACAAAATGCATTTAAAAAATACTTTTTAAAAAAGCCTCATCATGATTATTAATTTATTTATTTTTAAAAATTGAATTATTACATTACCTGGCTCACCTAGCAGTTTGATAATGCACGTCATTTGGTCCGTAGTGAGTAAGTAAGCTGCGATAGTGTTTGATTATTATAGTGTAGGATAATAGTGGTTGCCTCATTGCGCTCACATTTTCTTTTTTTTTGAAGTTTTTATTTTAGTGACCTAATGGTTGATATGCTAAAACACAATGCACTGGCCATGCTATACTAATTTTAGTTAGTGGCTCCCTTTGCTCTCAAAGCAGCCTCAGCTTTCCATGGCATGAGATTCTGGTCCATGTTGATGTGATTACAGTTCCTGCAGTTCCTATTGACGTGATTGCAATTCCATTTTGAGTAAGCGCTAGGAACAGGTGCGCAGGAAATCCCCAGGAGTTTATCAGTTATAGAAACACTCAAACCGACCCATCTTCTACTATAAAATACAAGCCACAGTCAAGGTACTCTGATCTCATTTTCCTTCTTCTGATGGTTGATGCGAACACCATTATTAAGCTGCTGGCTCTTCATGCATTACACTCTGCATCATGATTGGCTAACTGGACAATTGCACGGCTGTATAGGTGCAAAGGTGCCCCCAATAAAGTGTTCCAAGACTGTATGTCCATCACCTTTGAGTCTAAAACTGCTCATTCTTTTTCTCAGAAAACATGATGCCGTACCTACAACCTGTGTTGGTGTTAGTCGGTGACACAGGTGAACCTGTCATGTTTACCGCAGCTAGAATGACAAACTGAGTGACTTGTGTTAGACTTTCCTAGAGATTGGTGGACTGTTACAGAAGGCGGAGGCCGATCCCTGGTGGGTTGGTTAAAGGGGGCGGAGGTTTGCTTTGGGTTTCCATTCCTCACCTGACACCGTGCGTAGCCCCTGCCAGTGCTGACTGACATCTTCAATAGGCCCTTTGAAGCAAGCTCCAGTTTAATTAAGAGGTTTGCCTTGCTTGGCAGTGAACTGTGAAAGCCTGGGATAAATATTGAATGGGGTTCACCTACTGGTTACTGCGCTCAAGGGATGAACAGGTGCTTTGTGTCTCTGGAGATTGGCTGGCTGGGGGAGAACTAAGGGCTCCAGGGGCAGCCATGATGGGGGAGTGAAGACCCGTGAAGTCTTTTTCTGAAGGCTGTTTTTCCTCACTCTGTCTGTCTTTTGTTTTCAGTGTCCCTTAGTGAAGGAGGTTTTTTTTTTGTGGGGGTGAGTGTCAAGCTCTCAGAGCTCACCTGTTGAAATGCAGGCCTGCACATTCCATCACAGAGTCATTGTGGGGTAAAGACAATCTACCGTAGGATCTCAAATACTCATCATATAGGCCCTATATACACAGAATATTTAAGTATGCTTATGCTAAGATTTTTATTTATTTATTTATATATTTTTTACATTATGCTATACTGTATTAATCTGAGATGATTGCCTCTGCATTTAACCCATTCAAAGTGAGCACACTCGGAGCAGTGGGTTGCTACATACACTGGGGCACCTGGAGAGCAGCTGGAGGTTAGGTGCCTTGCTCAAGGGCACTTCAGCCATGAAGGGGAGGTGCAACTCACTCCCCCACCACCGCACATTTTTTCCTGTTGGTTGGGGATTCAAACCAGCATCCAGAGTCGTTTCTCTAACATTAGGCTACAACTACCCACATGTGGTCTATATTTAAGCTTAAAGCAAGCATTTTACTACTGCTGCATCATAATGATGGAAATAATATCTATTTTGCAAGTGGTTGAACACCACCGAAGTAAATTCCCAAAAGCAGTAAAGGAAAGTGACCAATAAACTCTGTTTTCACTGCACACTACTGTGAGCAACATTATTTCAAGGACACAGTTTCCAGTGCTCGGATGAGGGTTACCGGGGTTCCCCCCTGGAGCCAGGCCTGGGGGAGGGGCTCGAAGGCGAGTGCCTGGTGGTCGGGCTTCTGCCCATGGAGCTCGGCCGGCCCAGCCCGAAGAGGAAACATGGGTCCGCCCTCCCATGGAACCACCACCTGTGGGAGGGGCAATAGGGGTCGGGTGCAGTGTGAGGTGGGTGGCAGCCGAAGGCGTGGGTTCTGCCGGACCGATCCTCGGCTACTGACTCTGGTTTTTTGGGGCTTAGAATATCACCTCTCTTATGGGGAAGGAGTCTGAGCTGGTGCGTGACGTTGAGGGATACCAACTAGATAATGTTGGGCTCACCTCAACACATAGCTTGGGTTCAGGAAGGGTGGTTCCAGAGCCCAAGCTATGTGTTGAGGTGGGCCCAACTTTAACTAGTCTGTCACTGGGGCTGAGGTCACCAAGGTAGTTAAAAAGCTCCTCGGTGGCCGGGCTCTGGATGTGGTAGGACTGTCTTGGTTGACGCGTCTCTACAACATTGCGTGGTCATCAGGGGCTGTATTGTTTGCCTCTGGATTGGCAAACCGGGAGGGTAGTTCCCCTTTTTAAAAAAGGGAACCGGAAGATGTGTTCCAACGTGGAATCATACTCCTCAGCCTCCCCGGGAAAGACCATTCAGGAGTACTGGAGAGGAGGATCCAGCCGATGGTTGAACCTCAGATCCAGGAGGAACAATGTGGTTTTTGTTCTGGCTGCAGCACTCTTGACCAGCTCGACACACTACACACTCTACAGAGGGTGTACACACCCTGTAATTTTTGGTGTTGTGTTATATCACACAACAGGCCTTTATGAATGATGTAGTAGCCTGACCATTCAAAATATCATGGTGAAATGTTCTTTTCCTTTTGACTTCTGTTATTCAGGCAAATCTGATCTGGGGTGATAGTTTACTGTTATTATTACTAAGCTAGTCTATGTGCAAATTAAGCATATTATACATTATTATACATATATACATTTCAGTCTATTTCATGCAAATCTGAAAGACATTCTTTTATTTAAAATAATAGTTTTTCAGATCAGCATTAATTTTCTTATTGTTTTAGATATAGGTTGGTAGCGCTGCTGACTGACTGCTTGAGGACCCTCACTTTGCCTCTGCCTAAATTAGTGTATCTGCAGAGTCCTGAAATCCCACAACACAAATGATTTTGGCTTCTTAAAATTGCCCTGGGTGTGAAAATGTGTGCATGGCACCTCACGATGATCTGGCATCCAAGATGTAATAGGAATGCTTTATACAGTAGATGTGTAAAAGATGAGGAAAACATCCAGAAGGTGGCGTTGCTGCACTGCTTAGCCATAAAACAAACAGAGAATGTATTTTATGGCTGAACAAGTCCAGTACCATTTTTATTTTTCAGCCGAGCACTTTCTTTATAATCCGTTAAAGCGTTCTTTTAGAATTATAAATATGTTGGGAAACTGATGTACACAGTGTAAAAATATGTTTGAATGACAGATTATGTTGTCTCTCTAGTTTGTAATGTGTTTTATCTATTATCATTTTTGGTTTGTTTGTTTTTCGCAAAAAGGACTTTATTAAAAAAAATATGTTCTTGAGTTTCATGGTTGGGATGTACCTAAAAACTTTTGGCCTTAAAAGAACCCACTGAGGATAAATCAAATTCTCCCAGTTGTTTTCTGCTGTAGAGCAGTGAGTGTTCAGTTCATTGTGCCCCCAGGTGACCTCAGCTGAGACGACATGCTAAGGTTGACGCTCCCGCACAAGGCTAGGCAATGTTTGATAGCAAGGACTGGACTGAGACCAGGGGGAGCCTGAAGATGATATCAAGGCCCCCATGGTGAAAGAATGCAGCTTGGATGTGTCCATGGCGGCAGGTCCAGCCAACGGAGGCTGTTATCAGCATACCGGGGTGTTTCTTTGCTGCCTGGTGGCGAGAGGGGCCGAAACTGTGGCAGGGTTTGTGTAACGGATACTCTTGTCAGCTGTTTCCTGCGCTGCCGCTGACAAGGCCCACCATTCACAGGCAGCCCTCCTTCCATCGTTCGATGAATAAGTAATTATACAGCACATGAGGCAGGGTGCTTGGTTTGGGCTATTGGATGTGGCAGCAGCAGGTAAGCTGATCCAAGGAGTTGAAACAATTGGAGCGCTGGTGTGAAACTCCTCCAACTCTGTTGTAACCTTATCTGCTTCCAGCTTTTTTTTCTTGTCACTCCGTGGAGCGGAGCTAAGCATTATCTCATTTTATTCTCTTCATCCAATGTAGTCTAATATTTAACCGCATATAAAGGTTTAAAAACCAGCACGACAAAGAGTCTCTCCTCTACTGGAGCAGAGGCGAAAGAGGAGCTTATGAAGTATTAAGGTATGACTTGCAGAGTTAGATTTTATTAATCTTGAAGAATAGAATCATGGCAAAGTGTAGGAATTCATGTTTCGGGTGGTCAGTAACCCCTTTCGATCCAAGTTCAGGTCATTCACAAACACATTATGTTTAAAGAGTACCAGTATCGGTCATCCTTACAGCATAATATGTGCATATGTAATATGTTTAAGCAAGACAGAAGCTTATTTTAACATAAATGACAATAACATTTGCAAAACTGGGTAATTTTCTCCTATGGATTATTATCTGGGGCTGAACATATGGTTAGCAGTCGTTTTTCCCAACTCGTTGGACGGTGTTTTCCAGTGCAAAATCTATTCAGCAGTGGACATTATAACAAGTTCAAGAATAAACTAGGCTCGCAATCTCAAGGAAATGGGTGTAAATGGATGTGTTTGAACCAGAGTGGGAGGAGTCATGTGCAGACAGTAAGGATGAGAATGGTGCCAAAGATGTGCGTGACTGTAAATCCAGAATGGCTTATGAAGTTATCGTTTTGCCAACTTGGCTTTCCTGTCATCAGTTGGTTTAGAAACACAAAGGAAATGTTTTCCTCAATTTCTACGCTTGTTTTTTGTGTAGCTCACCCATGAATATGTGAGCTGTTTCTGGTTTACTGAGTGGATTGTGATCAGAGCCATCTTAATTTACTTCTGGTGAAAATGTTGGTGCACTGTGTTTATTTTATGAATAATCATATTTTAGTAACTAAACATTATAGATAAATAGTCACTTAAAGCATATAAGTTTATAAACTAATACATTTCTTATTAAAAACTTAACTACAGGAAACCGCTGAGTAAACACAATCGACCCAGTAAACTAGAAATGGCTCAAATATTCGTGCACCGAGTGTTTCGACTAAAGGTCTCTCAGTCTGAAACGGATTCTTGATCTTGCATTACAAATATACAGAGTTGTAGCACATGACTACATGAGCTGTATATTACAGTATATTACTGTTTTCATTCATACGCTTTGCTCAGGATTAATTTCACTAGCTGTTCGTTGTGTGTGAAAGCTATAATTATCAACGTTCTGTCACGGAACAGCATCACAACAATGCCAGGGTGTAAAGTTCCATCTCAGCTGGAGTCATCAGATCCTGACTTATACGGTTTCCCTTTGACGTATGCTTTGTTTATCTATATGGCCACATACATATTCATCTCATTGGCTGAGCTGACCTTTAACATTGTTCCTGTAGTTATTATTGTACTTGAGGTTGATTTTGATTTCCTTTCTCTATCCATAGTCCCCAGTACCTTGTACCCTGTGTGCATGTGCAAGCCTCGCAGAAGGGCAGAAGACAGGTGAAAAAGTCAAGGACAAAAACAAGGAGGGCAGTGGGAAGAAAGCTATCCCCAAAATTTTCTTTGGCACTCGCACGCATAAGCAGATCACCCAAATTGCACGAGAGTTGAAGCGGACATTATACTCTACTGTGCCCATGACTATCCTATCCAGCCGAGACCATACGTGTGTCCACCCTGAAGTGGTTCCTCATGCCAACCGCAATGAACGCTGCAAGGAGCTGCTCGAGGCCAAGAATGTGAGTTACCCAATGCCCAGTACATCGCACACAGTACACCTTGCTACAACTTTCAGTACAAGGGGTTTATTCATGCGTCCTGACGAAAGTAATGAACATCTTCATTGGGAGAGTTTGTTCAGCACATTGGTTCACACCCATGTTATTATAAGATAAGTATTCTAAGCTGAAAGTTCGAAGGTAGATTCGGCACCCACTGAGGAGAGGTGCTCATCTTTCTATATGTGTTGATATGCATGTGGGTAATAATTGTAGGTGTCAGAGAAAACCTGGTGGCTCTGAAATGCTCTAGATGGATTTTTTTGCTGCCAATGTCTGGGTCCACCTGTTCCCTTAGAGGAAAGCATTATTGCAATTCAGTTAACCGAAAAACATTTCATCTGATGAGAGTGGTCACCCCAAGGCCCCCATTAGCAGGGCATGATTACTTACTTACTGATTAGTTTGATCAGTATAAAAATGAAATTGATCATTTGCTATGAATTTTCTTTTAAAATCTATAAGAGATTTGGGTTGATCATCACCCCATTGTAGTAATCAGGATTTGTAGAATGAATACTAAGTTGTTCCGGTTGCTTGTATTGGCCCAACACCTTACCGAGACATTGTTTTGATGAGTCACTTAAATATAGATCAGGACCACTGAAATGCTCAGTCATCCTACAGTGAAAGATTATACCATATGCCCCACAAATCGAATCTTTGGAACTTAACCCGACCTCGTTTCTCCTTTGCAAAGGAAGCACTTTCTCCCTGACTTTTTCACTGCCTTCAGGCTGGATAGTCAGTGCTCACTAATTTGGTGAGGCTTTTTTCACTTGGACAGTGTTGTGATGGGAGGATGATTAGTGGCCTTCAGATTATAGCTTCTGTAGCATAAACCCGTTCTTTAAGGCTATATGAGTGGGTCCCTCATCAGTGTAGCTATGGGGACCAGTTGTGGGTGACTGTGCCCTCAATCACTCATACACAGCTTTTTGCTTCAGATGCGGTTTGTTTAAACAAAACAGTTTTAATTGTCCTTTTTGCCCCCAGACAGTTTGAGTTATTAGCATCTCTAAACCTTTAATGGACTGTGCATGTGCAAGGTCCATGACACAGGTTATGACTCTGCTTAAAAGTGTATAAACTACTAGTACTGTCTCCTGTGTCATTCCTGCAACCCACCCCTTTGCTTTTATCCTCTGAGGCTTTCTCCATGAGGTCACACATTTCAGCTATCGTCACCATCACAACATGCAAATGTCAGTTGCACTGAAATGGCCGTACCCAGGCCGTGTTGATCCTATGCTCCGTCTGTGGGATAATCTCCCCGACTATAATACAGGTGAAATTCCTGTCAGCCTCTCCTCAGTTCCTTGCAGGCTTTATTGGGTCTCAGTGAATGAACTGATGCCCCCTTTAATGGTTCTGCTGAAAGACATCTGCACTAAACTTGTAACAGATACATGTCTTATAGTACTGACAGTGCTGTCATTCATATAAGAGAAAATAATAAATTCCATACCAGCTAATTTGTTAAAGAGACAATGAAGATGCACTGTTTAATGTTGTGGATGAATAGACCTGCCATTTTATTTAAGCAAGGCCTATTTTATGTTATATTAAGTGTAATAGTTAATATGGTTTTCCAAGTATTAATTAATATGAAGTTATTTGTTTGTTTTATAGGGACACTCATGCCGATTCTACCACAGTGTGCATAAGATGCGGGAGCAGAAGACTTTGCAGTGGGTGCATGGGCTACACCAGGCCTGGGATATAGAAGAGTTAGTCAGTCTGGGCAGTAAGCTACGTTCCTGTGCTTATTATGCAGCCCGGGAGCTCATGCTGGATGCTTGCATAGTTTTTTGCCCATACAACTATTTGCTGGACCCCCTTATCCGTGAGAGTGTGAGTTTTTCTCCAGTCAGGATTAAGGGCTCATTTAGTAAAAAAAATATGTATTTTTAAAATATATATATATTTTTTTTTTACATGTACAGAATAAAAAAATTTCTTTTATGGTGAAATCATCAAATCATTAAAAAATGAAGTAATTTTACTCTATTTTTAAGTGTGAAAAAATCTCACCTACTCCATTACAATGCTCATACCTGGTCCATGAAAGCATCTTTTGAAACTCTAACTTTAAATAAAGTGCTTTTTTTTTACTTTGAAAAATGTTACGAGCCATGTGGTGAGACAAACTGTGAGTTTTTGTCCACCATTTTGAGTCAAGCTTTATCCCGAGCTTGCGATGTGCTTAATTAATAATTATACCTTGAAGGCCCGAGACGAAACGCTGAGGAGACTATTCACTTCATCAACATCCACTAAGCCTGAGGTGTATATTCGTTTAGTATGTACTACATATACTGCTATATACTAAATCAAGATTTAGATCATCATTTAAAACAAAAAAACTTGTAACCCCGATATAGGCAGGTCAAGGTGAGCGCCGCATGCTGTAAGCCAATTTTAGCCAATTGGAGCCTACTCATTCAGAGTTACTGTGTACTACATGGGAATGTAAATCCTCAAATACTCATCGACAGTTTTAAAATATACTTCAGGGAAAAGCAAACTAAAACTGTAGGGGTTGCTATTTATTTATTTATTTATTTATTTCATTTTAACGTTTGATAATAGTGATGCTCCCTACTCTAAGTGACTGTGACAAACCAGAAGGGTCTGGCATTTTGATTTAAGCATTATCCACGTTTTTTTGTTTGTTTCTTTTGATTTGTATTTTAATCCCCTTTTAGTAGACCAGTTAGATCACACCGCTCCCATGTGTTTTATACTAAGAACTAAATATAAAGAGGTGTCACTGCCCATTAAGCACTGGTGGTTCAGTGGTTAAGGCTCTGGGTTTCTAATCAGAAGGTTGTGGTATCAAGTCCCATTTTCACCAAGCTGCTACTAATCCCTGTAATGCTCAATTGTATAAAGAAGAAAAAAATGATCAGGGTTTCTGACAAATGCTGCAAATGTTAAATGTAATGTGAATGTATGAGTTCCTTCTCTTTTCATGAGTGAATCCTGTATATTCTAAGCCTTTTGTCTTTTTACTGAAAGGGTTTCCTCCCATCCTCTGCACAGATGGACATTAATCTAAAGGGGCAGATTGTGGTTCTGGATGAGGCTCATAACATTGAGGATTGTGCCCGCGAGTCTGCGAGCTTCACCCTAAACCAGGCACAGCTGCGGGAGGCCCGTGAGGATCTTGAGGCCATGGTGACATATAACATCCGCCGGAATAACCACGAGCCTCTTCTGGCCTTTTGCTGCAGCCTGCTCAAGTACACTTTGCTTGTTTCCTCTCACAGGCTGTAGAACAATCTAAATATGATCTCTTTGCTAACTCCCTTGTGGCTAATGGTTTGTTCAGGATGTAACTTGATAAGATGGGGTAAATGGAGCCTGTGATCATGGACTAAATGTTTAAAAAGGAGCTTGTGGGGCAGATTGAATCATGTAAAAATGTATTTATCACTGTTTTATCGATTAGCTAGTAGAGACAAGCTGGTTTCTATTGACAAATTCTTATGTATCATCTCATGAGACACGATGTTAATTGCATGACAAATTGCAGGACTCAATCACTTAAGTGCTTATATCCATTGTTTTTGAATAGATATTAAGCATTTGATTTGACCAGGCTGTGAAACCTCAGCTGGTATCAAATTCATCTGACATGTGGATGTGTGTGTATGCAGCTGGATGCAAGAAAGCTCCAGTAATTTGCAAGACAGGGATTATGAGACTTCTTACAAGGTGTGGACTGGGAAGGAGGTTTTGGACATCTTTCATGGTCTCGGCATAACAACTGACACATTTCCTGTGCTTAAGGTATCCCATTCCATGCTGTTGCTTACTGGTGCCATTTTATACCATTCTTATTTTATTTTTCCCATGCAGAAAGCACTTTTCACATTTTACATTTGTGTGTTTATATTTGCTTGCTGAGCAGAAGCACTTTGAGGCAGTGCTGGAGAAAGAAGAGAGGATTGGCCTGGTAAATGGTCGAGAGGATACAGTGCAGGTTCCCACCATCAACTCGAAAACTCAGACTGTGCTCAAGAGCCTTTTTATGGTACTGGGATTCCTGTTTCGGCAAAACTGCAGGTCATTATCCCTTACATATACTGAGATTTGGAGACAAACCTCAACCACAATTGAGCACGTTTCTCGGCTAGATTCATAGTTGCTAATATTTCTGACTCAAATTGTGTTGATTACTTTAAACATTTTGATTTTCACTGCATGAAATACTCAAACTTTGCACAGCTAAAAAAAAAATAATAATAATTCCAGTCTACCAAAGCTTCCGGTAATATGGTTTATAGTACCTGCTTAAGGCTGGTACCAGAGTAAACTATTGGCACTTTTTTGCAGCACTTTTTATCATGACCGGATTTCAATATAAACATGATACATTCATTCATATGCCAAACCGTTATATCCTACTAGGGTTGTGGGGAGGCTGGAGCCCATCTCAGCCAACTCTGGTCAAAGGTGGGGTACACCCACACAGCTCACCAGTTCATTGCAGGCAACACATAGTCATTCAGTCAAATTCACATCTACGGGCAATTTGGAACAGCCAGTAAGCCTAACGTACATGTCTTTGGACTGAGAAAACAGGAATGCTCGGAGGAAACCCATGCAAGCACGGAAAGAATATGCAAACTCCACATAGGAATGCCCAGCCTGTAACTCCGATGTGCTTGGCCGCCGTGCCACCCAAACGTGATACAGTATACGCCGAAATGATGCGTGAATAAAAAAATAAAAGTGACTTAATCGTTTTCTTCTCATGTGCATTTTCTTAAACTGCAGATTGTTTAATTTCATCATTGGCAAGCAGCCATATTTTGTAGCTGTCACTGCAGTATGTTGGCTTTATCCTTTTAGTTCTCTTATCCTTATATTAGTTAAGTTGTCATATTGTCAATATCTTGAATTATTTTTTGTTTTTTTTTTTAAACCCAAATCGCATTTGATACAAATGATTTATTTCATCAATGATACCATTTTAAAGTACATTGTTTATTTTTTATTTATTTTTTTGGCTTGATTTAAACATTAACGTGGGCAAAGTGTTAATCCAAACACCTCTTCCACACCGAACCTGGTTAAGGCTTCGTTGCGGACTATAATGATGTGGTCGCTTTTACTGTGAACTTGAATGTGCTTTTAGGGTTATCACTGATCATTTTAGCTGCCCCTTAAACTAGTGGGAAGTGTGTTCAAACCAAAGTTCTAACATCCATTAGCATGTTTGTAGTTAGCATAGATACATATACTTTGATTTTCTTATTACACCCAAGACTGTTTATGGATGCCAAAGCAAATCATAGCTCTGGTAAGTGCATGCTTCTGCTGAGTGCCAAGTTCTTAGGCGTGTGTATATCTGTGTATATGTGTACAGATTTGCAGATGACTATCGTGTGGCTCTACAGCAGAGTTACATTTGGACAACCCAGGAGGATGTGCCTGATGCCCAGGGCTTTTTTGCTCGGCCGCGCCGTCGTCGACAGGCCGCTCGCACTAAAACCCTTGTGTACACACTCAGTTTCTGGTGTCTTAACCCTGCTGTGGTGAGTTCCGGACCCAGCAACATGACTAAATATTTTTCACTGTCAATATCATTAGTGGCCTGAGGAAAGGCAGTTTGTGATAAATGTATGTGTATTTGTAGGCATTCTCTGATCTCAGCACAGCAGTACACAGTATAGTGCTCACTTCCGGTACCCTCTCACCCATGGGGTCATTTTCTTCTGAGCTGGGCCTCAAATTCTCCATCCAGCTGGAGGCCAACCATGTCATCAGCAAGTCTCAGGTTGGTATAACCTAGGTGTGTAATGTAGCCAAAAACTGAACCTGTGCAAATACTGTTACATAAACATGGCTGCCGAAGAGGAAAAGTGACTGTTTACGTGGCCACTTCATTAAGAAGAAGGAAATGCAGAATCTACCGAGACGATAATTCAGGGAGTGGTTTTTGTTACACAAGCGTTATTTATATTCCTATAAAAGCAAACCATTAAGTAGATACAAGTTGAAAGCTAGTGTCACTCTTAAAACACTTTATAATTAACACAACATGAGGTGGATGTCCAATTCAGTGACATCCACTGAGCCTGAGGCGAAATAATGCTTTTATTTGTACTACAAAGGAGCATGAGCAAAAAAAACTAAAAGAAGATAATTATAGGAGGTGTGCATGTATGTCAGCTTCATAACAGCTGCTTTTTAAATGTATGGGCTATATATATATATTGTTTAGTGCGCACCTGAGCAAAGATCACGATTTCATCTTCCCAAGGAAAAAAAACATTCTATTCCAATTTGTTGAAAACATTCTGTTACAATTTGTTTACCTGGAGTCATTGCACCAAGAACATAAAAATAACATGGACTTGAAGGAGATTTTTGTGGTTTATTTTTTTCTTTTTCAAATGTATGAAAATTACGCCATCAGCTCCATCATGATGCACACGAGCCTCTTTTGAAATGTGTGCCAAACACAAAATTTTAATAAAATGCAAATACCTTAAAACTTGAAGGCCATGTTGTGTATATTTGTTCTTATTTTTGGGACGGCATGCACTTGGTTTTTACTGATGACCAATTTTTTTGGATTTCGGAATCCATGAAGTTCTTAAACAGTGAGTGCATGTCTGCTATTTCAATTTAAGCGTTATTCACTCGGGATAACGTTTTTATCAACCCTTCAATAGTAAACCCATTAGATCGAGCCGTTCCCGTGTGGTATATATTAATACAGCATTATGCATCATTCCAAGTGCATAAGAAAAACAGGGAAAAACAGTAGGTATTAGTCTAAAATAACTGACAAATACTATAACCTGCTAAAACCATGAAAATGAAAAAATACAGTTTATAAAGTCTCTTGATTTAATGACAAGTGCTGTTCCTTTTTTATTGAGGCACCTTTGGCTTTGTTTCATTCGCCCAGTTATAAAGAAAGCTACCTTAGCTGTTTGCCTGAAAGAATTAAACATATTTTAAGGTGTGATAAGTGGTTATAAATAACTTTTTGAATTGTTACAGGTATGGGTTGGCACCATTGGGGCTGGTCCTCAGGGTCGTAGGCTGTGTGCCACATTTCAGCACACAGAGACCTTCACCTTCCAGGATGAGGTGGGTGCACTGCTGTTGAAAGTGTGCCAGACAGTGAGTCGAGGAGTGCTCTGCTTCCTGCCATCCTACAAGGTGAAGTTTGACTCTATGCTGTATTCAGTGTTTTTTTATGAATTACAAATGAGTGTTGTATCTGTAGCTCTGTACACCCACCACTGGGAGGTGTTAGAGACCACAGTTTAAATCTTGGCTTACCCCCCACCCCCATTCTGGCTGCCCGCGGTGCTTGCCGTGTCTCTTGAGCAGCCATAAAGTGACACCTGAGGCACTCGTTTTAAAATTCAGTAGTAGATATCAGAGAGGCTTTGTTTGCCACTTAGCCGCTAATAGGCAGTTCTAGTGTATAATGGATCCTACACGACCCACAGTGCACAGGCCAGCATTTTTCTTGCCCCTATCACCTTTCAGCTAACGAGCTCACTTATAGGCTTCCATTGATAAATACTTTGTTCTCCTTTGTTTGTTATGCCTTTACCATGAATAATTGATTCTCATTCAAAATGCTTGTCACAGTGACGCCCCTAACCGAATGACTGACCTCAGGAAATGCATCCATATGCACACATGCATTATTTGTTGCTATATAAATCAAAAGTGCCTGTTTTTGTAATTTAGCTTAGGATATGTTTTAGTTGTATGTTATAGCTTTCAGTGATTATACAGGTTGCGATGTATTCATGAGAATTAATATTTAATCAGAAAACGGAGCCTGGGGATTGTTTTGAGCCTCTGTGTCTGTGGATGTTCTGGAGCCTCAAAGTCCCATCTGAGAAATAACCTCGACTATGTTCTGCTTCCAGACACCGTTCTACACAATATCACTGTCAGCACAGCATCCTGTGTGTGTGTGTTTTGTTTGCATGCATGAGGAAGACTACTGGCTCACCAATTTAGATATGCACACACACACACACTCTCACACACACAAACACACCCTTCACCTTGCTCCTAGAGTTGTGGTTTGTAGTAGTTTTGACCCCATTAAACCACAGTGCACCTCAGGAGAAATAAACTGGAAACAACTGAGGGGGGAGGCACTTATTAAATGTTGGTTTGCAGAGGTGAAAAGATCTCAGAGAAACGCAAGATGCTTTTAAAGCAGATTAAGATAAGGGCCATTAGGGATGATGTCGCCATGCTGTCTGTGTGAAGATGCGTCTGTACTGGCGCCTGGTGCCGGTGGGGAGTGAGTGTCAGGAGGCTGTATCCGTTTAGCTTTTGTCCTATCAAAGTCAAAGTGCACTGCAGGGTGAATGAGCTAAGAGCTTGGGAGAAATACAGGTCCCTTCACATGCTGCCCAGTGTCTCTTAGGCAAATTTCTTAGGCAAACTGTTAGATCATGCAAATATGAACAAAGTCCACTGTTGAGGGATTTATTTTATTCATCATTTTCTTTTACTGCAATAGAAAATATCATCTATAAAAAATTCTCACAAATTATAAAATATATTTTATCTGATAAAAGATTTTTAACTGCATTTAGTGTTTGAGTGGACTTAACTTAGTGGACGTTAATTAGTCAGTAATTTTTAGCTCTGTGCTTAATAGAGTTGTTATTAGTACTTATCCAGTTGTAACTTGTGATGGTCAGTAATGTCTTGGATGAAAAGCCAAAATATCAAAAAAAAAAGGTCATACACTCTTTTCATGGAGCGCATTTAGCCTTGATCACAGCATGTAATCTCTTGGCATTGTTGCTCCAGTTGGTCAGGTCGAGGCTCAGCAACATAAATGTGACAATAAAATGAAGTCAGCTGATGACTTGAATGTAGTGAATGAGCAGTTTATCACATCAATGCACTTTTTCTTCCCTGATGGCACGAATATAAAACGGGGACTCAAATAATGAGCGAGTGGTTCAGGGAGCATGAGGAATAATTTTTACAAATGTATTGGCACCTCCGAGTCCACTTCTGAACCGATTATGAGTCACTCGGCTTCACGTTTATTTCAGGGTAAATGTTTTGCCAGCAGCCATCATGGCAGTTGAAGTGTATAACTTCCTTTCTCAAAGCTCTGCATTAAGAAGACATGCTCTTGACTAGATAAAACCGGATCCACCTCCAGCCGATTTTGCACTTTATCTGCTGCTCTTAGCTTTGGGACTGTTGGCCTTGTGCTAATGGCCCGCTCTGCTTCAACTCAGAGGAGCAGAGCTGCTCGCCAGCAGGTGGCCCAGGCGCCACTCGACTCCAGCCTTGGTGTAATTGTCGCAGTCAAATTTGATGATTGATTATTCACATCCGCTACTCCTCTACGCCTGCCACCACCAGGGTCTGTATGTTTCATTAATGATGTCTTTAGCTTTTATTATTTAATGTGTGTTGGCATAAGAACGGACAGTCTGTGTCTGAACATCAGAGAGGTGGTGACGACGAAGGGGAAGAGATAAAGTGATGTGTTTACAGTGGTGTCAGTAGGGAGTCTGTACACCGCAAATCAGTACCTACATGCGTCACCACATTATCACATGCCCTTGGAGAGCTTTATGATTCATGATTTATGTTTTTGCCCACAATATCTAGAAATTATTTATTCAGTTTTGTTATTTTTTTTAAAAAGTTATTGCCCCTTTTTTTACTTTGTTTTCAAAGACTGCAGACATGTTATCTAAATGCAGTAAAACCTATGATCCTGTTCTTATGATGAGGAGCTCAAACATATGCTACATGGAACACCTCTTTTCATTGCTGTAGTAACCCACTTTGTTTGACAATTTTTCTTGTTTTCTGAAATGCAACATTTAAGGAGTACTGATCATAACACTAATTACAGTATCACGGTAAACAGTAGAGCCAGAGCTGAGAGAAGAAAGTCTAGGGTTATTTATTTATTTTTTTTTTTTGCTGCTTTTCTAATGAAGCACACATGGTTGTCTGTTGTCGACTTGATATTCAGTCCTACTGCACGCATGGATTCCACTTTCACAGGCTGCTTTTGAACTGGCCTCCAATGTATGAGGATGAGGGCTATGGAAAAATGTGTACATAATTAAATGGCAGCATGGAGGCAGACACAGAGCGATGTTTACTCACAGTGTCTGAGAGATAAAAGCATTAAGACCATTACCGTGCAAGCCAAAAGGCTCCTGGACTGGCACTATATTGTATTTCACCCGTTTTTATAAGGCCTAACAAATTACAGCTCTGGGAATATAAACAATGAGCTTACACGAGAGTCTTTGTGCTTGCACATGTCCCTGTCTTTTAAGGTTCAGGATTTTCATATCAGATTACACTGGGGTTATCAGTTTACACTTTTGCTTGGGAGGAAATTAATAACGTTGTCCCTCAAAGTAAATTCAGGGCGCTTAGTACAGTGACCTGATCCATCAAAAGAATGAGTCATACATAATGTTTCCTTTATTCTTTTTATATCTCGACACAAAATAAAGGCTTTTGGGTCTGTTGTTGCTGTTTTTTTTTATAATTATTATTATCAAAGTTGTATACAGCTGATTTGTTCTGTCTGTTTGCTTTTTCTCTTTTTCTCATATGGTGCATAGAACATTTTGTAAAGCATGGTGATGATAAAACACAACCGAAGTGTGTGAACTCCTTTTGTTAAGTTTTCTACTGAGTATTGAAGAACTTCTACTTGACCCCGCGAACACGTTTCCAAACCAGTGAAGATTCGCTTTGATTGGGAAAGCATGCTTGCCCAAAAGGAAAATCTGGATAGAGAATCACTGACTTTTCCACTACTGCATAGGGCTCTAAACGGGGATTATTTATTTATTTTTAAATCAATGAAAGTGTACAGAATGTTTGGTTTGAGGTATATGAGAAGTAGATGGGTGGATTTTATTTCTGTGACAGCATGCTGTTCAAACATTGAACACTTTTTGGTGCATCAAACTACAAGTTCATAATATCTGAACCCATGGTTGAAAAATTAGATATGAAGTTTAGCTAAGACTCGCACCTGGATCATGTCTCTGTAATCTGCAGCTTTGTTCACGTATCCAACCTATTAACTGCTATTCTTAAACAGTAGTATCCGGAGTAGGCAACTTGATCCAGTGACCTGCCAATCCAAAAGTTGCATCAGTTTTTATGGGGCAAAAGTTGTGTTTATACAAAGACACAAATAATACAGCTCCTTATGTTGATATTCACTGTAATATGAAAGCATATAATTTAAAAATGAAAACAAATTGAATGTTACTGCGATACATGTTAAGCCCTGAATTAAACTTCTGCTATTGTACAATTTGGTATGCAGCTTATAAAACATAGTGTTGTGCCGATACCAATATTGGAATTGGTGTCAATACCTGCGAAAAATTGTAAATTGGTAATAGCAAGTACCCCAGTCTATGTGTTGACCCGATAGCACATGATAAAAAGGTGGTTTTACACAAGTTTATCTGCTGTTTTCAATCCCAGAAATCAGTTTTTATTCTGAGCTGCAGAAAACCTAGCCAGCTTCTGTTTATAGCAGAGAGAAAGAACCGGCTTCCAACTGTGAAAGGCTAGCAACAGTTAGTATAATGTCCACAGTTTGGATATTTTTTACTTTGGAGAGTTCCACCAATAAAACAGCGACCTGTATGTTTTGCAAGATAACAGTTTCAATGGGGTGGCACCAGTGTTGCCAAATTCAACAGCAGCTATTTTTTTAATCATTTGAAGACTGAACCCGTACAAAAAATGTGATGGGGTTGGGCAGTAAGCAAGACCCTCTCATTTCTCCATCTTCATAACTGAAGTGTGCTTGAGCAAGGTACCCTACCCCTAACTGCTCTCAAGGTGTGTGTGGGTGTGGGAGTAATCACTTTAAAGCAGAGTGTAATTTCCCTTGCAGGATTGATGCATTATATCCCAAAAAAGATGCACCGTGCAAGAGTGCGAATTCATGGAAGTAAAGGAGGGAAAAAAGATGAATTGCAGCAAAGCGCGTTCAAACCACATGATAAGTTTCACAAAGACAGTCTGAAAGCAAAGCTGATCACAGAAAAAATAATTGATTTTGGGGTTCTCTGCAAATGTGTACATATTTTCAGATCCTCACAGAGTAAATGATACATAGCGATCATCAAAAATGTATAGATGTTTTTAATGCATAATTATGTATTATTGTTAGTAAATAAATTTAAAAATGGCAGTGATTTTAGTTATTCAAGCTGATAAATTTTGTAAAAAATCAAAAATGAAAATGTTTGAAGGAGAAGCTAACCAAGCACAGTGTGCTACACTTGCAGCTCTTATTTTTAAATATATAATTTTTTAAATATATGTACATAGATCATCTAAAAATATAAATCTTAGTGTGACATTTTGAGCTTCCATCAAGCCATCAGACTGTGGCACTTTACATTACTGCCCTTTACTCAGACTGATATTGTAGAAGAAAAAAAAAAAGTCCTTGGGAGAATTGCTTTTAACTCATACTTCACCTCCTGTGTGCAAGTCTTGCACAATTTAATAATGAAACTAAAGTATGTATTAAAGTTTGAGTTCTGAATATTATGTGCAGATTTGGCATTGAATCCCGATATTTATATATTTATCTCTATTTGACTCAAGTCTGAAATTGCTCCTAACTGCAGGCAACTCAATCCTGATACTGTAATATTGTATTCTATTCACTGGCTGAGAACTCATACTCTGAAAGGTGTATATCATGAGGAAGCCGTTGTTAAATCTGTGTGCCTGAACAGATGCTGGATAAACTGAGGGATCGCTGGATGAACACAGGCTTATGGGAGAAGCTGGAAGAGCGAAAAGCAGTGATTGCAGAGCCACGTGGAGGAGCCAAGAGTGATTTTGATGAGCTGCTACAAACTTACTACAGAGCTATCAGAGAAAATGGAGCCAGAGGTGCGAATAAACACTGCTGACCTTCTGTTCTGGGGTTAAAGTGAACTTTAGTGATTTGCAGTAAAATCCCTTTCATGTGATATTAACCTGTTTTGGTAATTGTGTAGATGGAGCTCTGCTGATTGCAGTTTGCAGAGGGAAAGTGAGTGAGGGACTGGATTTTACAGATGACAATGCCAGAGCAGTGGTCACTATTGGCATTCCCTTCCCTAACATCAAAGACCTGCAGGTAGCGAACTGTGGCTCTGCGCTCTTAGTTTTTCTTCACTGGTATTTTTCCTTTTTTTTTTTTACTATTTTATGTTGTTGTTGTTATCATTTTATAAACATGGACCATAAAACACAATGTCCTATGAAATGCTTTACTGTAATTTTTAGTGCGGCCAGCATTTATAATCAGGCCTCAAAAAAAAAAATAAACCTTTCAACGTCCTGAAGTGGTGTTCTGCAGGGTTGAAATCCATCAGTGTCCTGTTTAATCTCACTAGTTAAACACCAGGTTTAGTTTAGTATGAACTAGCAAAATGTTACTAGTTTCTCTGAATGAAAATAATGGCTGTGGCTTTATTGTAGTAGCACTGCTATTGCATGAAATCTTCTGAAAGATCATCAAAAAAAAAAAAAAAAACCCAGCTGTGCACAAAGCATTAAGCTTACCCTTTCTGTGATCCATGAAATAATTTCATGGTGTTTGTATTGTTTCTGTTCAGTCCTTAGCATATAATCTTGACCTTTAAGCACCCCCCTCTCTACCTTGCTGTCAGAGTATATTGAAATTTTTCGTGCTGTGTCTGTCACTGTGAGGGACAATTGAGTGATTGATGTGTCCGAGCCCTTCACCTTAGCAGAAACTGTTGGAAGAGTGGCAACTTTACTGCTGGGCAAAAGTTGTGATAATTTGTTTTTCGTTTTTGCCGTCCTGGAAATTGGGATTGACATTTTGGATTTGGGTGTTGAGGTTTTTAATGTGTCCTGGCCAAAGGGGAACAGGGTGCATTCCCACTCCTCCACTAGAGGGCGGATAACACGTGCTATGCTTGACAGACCACGTCAGTGTTTGTCCTGCATTTTCACCTGTTTTTTTTTTTTTTTTTTTTTTTTTAATTAATATTATAATTGAGATCACAATTTTTCTCACACTTGCTTCTTGACTCGTGTAATTGCTTGATAGATTTTCTAAGGGATGATTTTTATTAAGTTATTTTAATTATAGTAGCAGCATGCATGTTTTGGATTACTGATTTACTTGCTTAAATTTTACACAAAAGTTATTCCACATAGCACTTTTATCATATCAATATGCCAAGAACCCAAGTGTTGAAGAAAAATCCAATAATATTAAAGTCTACTTAAATAATCAGTCACAGCAATGTATCTGTTTTTTTCTGATTTATTCACTGCCTAAGAACAGAGCTCCAAAAAATTTAATTGTACTGATAAAAGGTTTCAACGTGAATTTGTTTTGATGACACCATCTGTAACGTAATATGTAACCATCACATTACGACTGCCCCCTCCCCAAAGTTATGATATCGTCTAAAAGTGTTATGCTATTCAGATAAGTTTTTAAAAGGAAACCCAACATCACCACAGGGTGAAAATCTCTAGATATTCCACTGGATAGGCTCACTTCCATAAGTATGTTATACATGCCAACGCCATGCGCTTCTTCAACGTGTTTAGGGTTAAAAGTCTTTCTATTAAAATAATAATGCATTACATGGCAGTAATATTTTATTTTGCTAGCTTAAAAAAAGATACATACTGTGTAAGGCACATAGAATTCTGTTTACATTGTTGAAAAAGTGTATTTTGTTTCCTTCATTCCCACGTATACATGTACGTAGGTACGGTCGGACTTACGGACACAGTGTTTGCGACACAAAAAATCAGATTGACACTATACCAAATTCTCTTGAGTGTGGTTCTCTGTGGAGCTCTGCCATTAAACACTTCTTGTTAAAATTCTGATCTAATTAACATCTCCATGTATACTGCTTTAGGTTTGGAGGGGGTGGCAATATTGTCAAAACGAAAATGTTAAAATATTTTTAGAACTTCGTATTTTATGGGTTAAAATGGCTCATGATTCATTTGTTTGTACAGATCTCTACATCATGAAATTTTTCATTAAAAACTATACAAACAAAAACAAAATTAATGCCCTTTTACGAAGGGAAGTCTCATTTTCAAATATATGCGGTTCGAGACTGTATTCACAGGAGTTAAATTTTAATTAAGTGGATGACTTATTGTAGATGTACACCTGTACCGCATCAGTGCTGCTGTCTGCAACAAAGTACTTTCTTTTTGTATTTACTTATTCATGTAAATCACACGTAATGAACTAAATGTCGTTGCGCTCGACCTCATGTTTATGATGTGGTGTTTCTGGGCTTTCTGTCCTCTTGCTTATCAGTATGCTGATCAGAGAGAATAATGTAGTGACAGTTTTGGAGCGGAGCTGATACTGAGACCTTATTGGTCTAGTAGATGACCTCATTAAGAAAGAGCCAACAGAAAGCATTAATACTAATAACTGTCAGAACGCAATGGCTCATCTGCCTACAGGCTTTCTGTCTCTCTCTCTTTCACGCAGGTATGCGCTCCCACACAGGTTACATAGTGGGCTGTTTCACATGCAACTTTGGCAGATCTGTCAGAACACTACAGTATAATATGACCCACATATACACCCTCTTGTGTAAAATAATTATTTTTCATAAGTATTGAAAGGCCTCCACATTTACCTTCCCATGCTGTGGTTCAGCTTCTTTGTTTGAAAAACAAAATGTAATTGTTGAGACAAATTTCTTATCAGAAACGTACCATGAAATCAGTCTGTAAAGCACCACACGAAAAGTGGTATTTAAGATCATTCATCACTGCAGAATAGTTTTAAAGTTAATTTATTGTACAGGGGTCATTATAATGCAGATCTCTATGCATTTTCACCAATATGATTATTATTGTTATCAGTAATGTTAGTAGTGTTCAGATCCTGATAAATCCGTTTCTATTAAGTACTTAATGATTCCCTCTGTATAGACAGCTTTATTGTTGTTTCTCATCAAAGAAGTATTCTTTGTCTTTTCCAATTAATTGCCTGTATGTTTGAGTTTGATCTGATACAATACCCTTCTTAGCTTATTATTATTATTAATAATAATAATAATAATAAAAAATAATAATAGTAGTAGTAATAATAATAGTAATAATAATTGCCTAAAATGTATATTTAAACAACACTGGGACGTCATTGTGGGAAGTGAATATGGATTTTTGCAAAGTACACATGCACCCGTAGCAGTGTGATTTTTGTACGCTTGGTGAATACACAGTCTGTCAGTCGTGAAGCATGTCTCTCTGTCAGTGTCTGTTTTTAAGGATGAACAGGTAAAGTTGAAGGCTGTCTCCTGACATTTAACAAATCCCTTTCAGCTTGTTTCTTGCACATTTAGGAGATTTAGCCTACAGCAAGAACTGGCTTTTTCACATATGCCGCCTGTCATATCGAATTGAGGGTTAATATACTGCAGCAAGGTGAACACCCATATGCTGAAATGGACCCTGATTGGAATTAGATGACATTGGCAGCCTTGAGCTAGTGGCCTTTTACTTTTGATGACCAGATCTTCATTCAGTCGTGTTAGATCGGACTCTGTCATCATATCTCTTATCAGCCTTTATTTTGCCTTAGAAGAACAAATGTAGGTGTAGAGTAAGGATGGGCAGTGTGGCAAAGATATCATCTGATACTTCTGAAAAACAAATGTAAATATTACACTGAAGATATATCTGGATTTTATCCAAGGGAAAAAAAAAGGTTTGGTGTGTGTGTGTGTGTGTGTGTGTGTCTGTATGTGTCTGTATGTGTCTGTATGTGTCTGTATGTGTCTGTATGTGTGTGTGGATAGATAAGTAGAGATGTGTGTTGTGATAATAAAAATATTAAAGCATTTAAAATTTAGGGTTCAATATCTGCAAAACCTAAGTTCACAAATATATACTCAAGATATTAATATTTGTTAGGTTTGCTAACAAAGCACATTGATGTTTGCTAGGAACAGGCTGTACCTGCCCTGGTGATGGCCTTTTGGCTCTAAGCGGGTGCCACTGAACACACGGTACCTGTCATATGCAGTTAGAAAGCCTTGCCAACCTGTCCTACCCAACGGGAACTGAACTTTTCGCTTGTCAGCTTTAAAAGGTTAGCACTAAAAAAAGAGTGATGGGTAAAAAGTGATGGACAAAACCCTGGCATTTGTATGGCTAGGCCTGTGTCGTTCGGTGGCCTGTTCCGTCTGTCCAATGCCTCCTCCTTCCAAAAACAACCAAAAAAGTAAGTGTGGGTAGTTGTTTATGAAAGCTCTTGGTCACCTTCATGCAAGTGTTAGCCTCAGACTCCCACCTCTTCAGCCTATGGCAGTGCAGTTGATCAGGTAGCTGGTCTGAATTAATGTGATTGAACATGTAGAAGGAATCCGTAACGGAATGTTTCTTTAGCCACTTTTGAATAACGTGATAGTTTGTTTAGAGATGACCTGGAATTTACCATTGCAGTTTTGTAAAAGTACGTTTTCAGCATTTAGCAGATGTCCTTTTGCAGAGCAATAATGTAATTGAATGCAAGCGCTAGTTTCTGTGCTTGTCATGAGGTATTTACTCTTAATTAGTAGTATTGCAGTTTTTGTCAGCTTGTCATGTTTGGTTCAGTGTTAAAAAGTGTTGTTTTTCTTTTATGTCTTTTAAATCCATATTTTCCATTTGGGTTGCAGGTTGAACTAAAGATGAAATACAATGACCAGCACAGTAAATCCAGAGGGCTTCTTCCTGGTGGCCGATGGTATGAGATCCAGGCCTACCGGGCCCTAAATCAGGCTTTGGGAAGGTATGTATTAGAGATTTGATATCGATGAGTAATACCGATGTATTGGTGAGTAGGATGGATGGATATCTGGTGGCACAGTGCGTATGTTAGCATGTTAGCACATCCACCTCACCGCATGAAGGTCCTGGGAATGAGTCCCTGGCTCGACGAGGGTGTTTCTGTGTGGAGTTTGCATGTTCACCCCGTGCTTGCATGAGTTTCCTCTGGGTACTCTGGGTTCTTCCCATAGTTCAAAGACATGCACATTAGGCTATTTGGGTGTTTCAAATTGCCCCAGGTGTGGATGTGATTGTGAAGGGTTGTGTGTGTGTGTGTGTGTGTGTGTGTGTGTGTGTGTGTGTGTGT
>JBCNYG010000013.1:15155174-15172543 GCA_039654305.1 Porochilus rendahli | reverse complement strand
TATGTGTGTGTGTGTGTGTGTGTGTATAAAATCACTTTAACTTTTTACTTCCTCTTCACCTTTTTCTATAAGGTGATTACCAAGTGCATGACCAGTGCTTTGCTTCCCCCATGACATAAAAGTGCCTTTAAAACTGTCTCTCACATGTGCTTTTTATTTCTGGAAGCACTGAATGGAGAGTTCACATCTCTGCTCCTGCTGCCATATTGCAGTTCTGAATGTACCTGGGATTAGCTGAGCTATTTGCTTGGCAGGCTGCTGGCTGCATTAAGCCTTGGTTATGGCTTCTGTTGGAAGAAAGAACAGTTCCTCCAATGCAAGGTGTTAAATAACTGGGTCCTTTCCTGTTCCCCAGGTATCACTCTGGAATTTCTTGAGCTGTAGCATAAATCAAGAACTGTAGAAGCCGTTCTTGCAGACAAGCTTGTTAAACTGTAATGGAGGTGCATAATTTCTTTTTATAGAATAAAGAAGTCTTTTCGTTTGTTTTCAGTTACATTTTTTTTCAACTTTTGATTTGTTTGAATTTACAGTTTTTCCAAGAATTTATTTAACACAATATCCACAGAACCACAGTAAATTCTGAAGTGCTGAATGTACTAAACATTCTGATAATACTTTCTGATAATTGTTTTTTCAAGTCATGTGTTAAAAACACTTAGGCTTGATGGGGAAAAATATTAAAATATGAAGAACATTTCCCCGGAACTAAACCTCTTAATTTGTTCATCTTGAGTTACCACTTTCTCTTCCGTCAGGGTCATATTTGATCCACAGCATATCCTGTCATCACTGAGTTAGTGGTGGAAGTACAGTGTGGATGGTCACCAGTCCATTGCAGGACAACATAAGCATTCACTCATGTAGGCAATTTTCCTATCAGTGTGTATTGATGTGATAGGAAGAAACCTTTGCCAAGGGGTTTTAGCACAGTGACACAATAGAACAGGACTTAAAACCTACAACCTTTCGATCATGAGCTCAACACCATAACCACTACAACTCTGTCCCCACTGGAATGCTGCAATGGACGTCAAAAAATTAGCCCATGTCAGGAGGACTGCTAGAAGAGAGAAAATTTCTCTTCAGTTTATACAAACCTGACTCCTCCCTTCCCCGAGTATGCGTCACAACTTGCAATTCTGTGGAAAGGATGGTGAAAATAGAAATCCTTGGCAGTACTAAGAAGGAGAGGTGCCTATGCCACTGAGACTGTAGGTGGTCCCTGCTTATGTAAATATTAGAAGTGCTAAGACATGGTGTGTCAAAACACGCAGAGCTTCAAGTGCCATAGTAATGAATGGGGCCACATGTGAAGTGGCATTGCAGTTTGTTTAAGCAAATGAGCCCTGCTGACAGACATCTGCCTAAATGTGCAGGCTGAGACAACTCAGTCCTTCTTGCTCACTGTCTCTCCCTCTCCCTCTTTAACTCAGTAAACAATGTGCATTCTCCTCCTCCCATCTCCTCATCAAGCCTGAGTTTCATGGGGGAACCTACCTGACTAGCCATACTACTAGCCATACTAGCCTCATCACTAAATGCACAACAAGAATTTTTTTGTCGGTCATGGGAAACCTACTGTTTATTTAGTTCTCTTTAAGCCCCTTAAATCCTTTCTTTTGTGTTAATTAAAACACACTTATTGTGGCTTGGCCTCCAAATTGAGCAACATTTTCACAGTTTTAGCATTCCGAGGGTGGAACATTTGAGCTACTGAGGAGATTTTGGTGGTGAACTGTTCTAAACACTGCATTGATCTTGACCTCCATGACATCTCATTTGGTGTTGTCTTTTTATCATTGTATGAGTCTCCTCTGCATATATTGTGTGTATGTATGTAGGCACGTGACTTCTCATCGGTGTATATATACCCGGTGGGTATGGATAGAATAATCTTTTTTTATTCTTCATAACTTTTTCAGTGCACGTTTTAGGTGTGGCTTATCTTTTTCCATGTGCATACTGTGTTTCTTTTAATCCCTTGAGGAGTACTCTATTTCTTATTAGAGATGAGTCCATAATATTGAATATTCAGTATTTATATACTTTTGAGGCTTGAAAAATGCTAATGCTAAAACACACTATAGAGGCTTTATGCAGGTTATGATTGTTTCTATGAATAGGGTGTTTTTTTACAGAATTAATTGTTTTTACTGGTCCAGTTTGCTTCCAATCATGATAAGCACATCTCAGCTGTCTCACTGCTGTGGTCCTAATATTAGCCCAGCTTCACCGTAAAAGTGTTGATAATGTACTACTGTGAAATAAAATAATTTTCCTCCATATCTGTATAAACTGAGAATCTTTTTTGCTGGTTATCTTAGTGCTTGAGCTTTAAAAGGTGGCTTTGTGGTTAAGGTTCAGGGCTGCTGGTAGAAGTCTTCCCCTGTTGGGCCCTAAATAAGGCCCTTAACCATTTCTGCACCAGAGGCTGTATATTGCGCATAAACCGTATCACTGGGTGTCATGCAACATACAAGGGTGGACTAAAAAGTTATTAAGATGACAATGGTCGAATTTGACCAAATGTGGTTTATCGTTCAACTGCGGCCTACACAATGTTGCAGCACCTGGCTCCCCTTAGTATAGAAGCTCTCAACCTGAGGGTGTGATGGATTACCCCTTAATCAAGCTATGAACTTTTTAGTCCACCCTCATTACAGAATATGGAAATAATAAGGAAATGATATTACTGCACTTTAATTGTATATTTGCCAATAAAGGGTGTCTTTCCAAATGGAAAAATAATGTTTGGTAAACTTTAGTTACAGCACGTGAATGTTTTGCTGCATGTATGTAAGTTTATGCATGGTGGGAGGGCAACTTTATAAGAACATCACTTAAAAAAACAAGTCAAAAAGTACACTGTCATAGTCATTAGAACATTTGTCATAATTATGACTTTGTGCCTCATAATTATGATGTCAAAATTTTGACTTAGTATTTCATAATAACTTCTTTTTACATTTACAGCATGTGGCAGATGCTCTTATCTAGAGTGACTTACAATTATCAATTTTTTAACAACTGAGCAATTGAGGGTTAAGGGACTTGCTCAAGGGCCCAAAAGTGGTGATAGTGGGGATTGAACCGCTGACCTTGGGATCAGTAATTCATCGCCTAACCACCAAGCCACTACAGCCCTCTTTTTCTTTCAGCTGCTCCTGTTAGGTGTCACTGCAGCAGATTGTCCTTCTCCATCTCACTCTGTTCTCTGCATTCCACACCATCAAAACCATCATCTGTATGTCCTCCCTCCCCACATCCATAAATCTCTTTGGCCTTCTTTTCCTCCTCCTGCCAGATTTTTCTGTCCTCAACATTCTTTTACCAAACCATCTCACTCTGGTCCTTCTCACTTTCTCCCTAAAACCTGCCTGCCTGTGCTGTCTCTCTAGCATATTTACTATTTGTTACCTATAATATGTTTCTATTTCTGTCCATTCCTATGTGAGAAATCACAGCATCTTCATATCTGCCTCTTTCAGCTCCAGCTCCTCGAAATGTCTTATTATTGAGTCGTAAAAACATGATAATTATGAGATATTAGATAGTATATAGCTCATGACAGAAAGTCATAATTTTGATACCATTGAGATTTAAAAAATGTGGGGAAAATTTGGGGAAAATTATCTTATGTGATATCGTTACAATAAGAACTTAAGAAATGATCATAAGGAACGTTTTCATTATTATGGCAGAGGAAACTGGCATCCATAGTTTGACTATTTGCATGATGCCATAAAAAAATCAAAAAGCAATTTTTCATGAATTGCCTATCTTTAATACTCACACGGAACTACTATGAGAATGATCCAAATAATAATTTGTAGGCCTTGGGTTTCATATAAAGGAAAAAGATGAAATAGAATTTTATTTTGGGGGATATTGGAGGTTTGTTTATGACCAGTTATGTGATTTTGGAGCTCTAAAAATATGAAATATGTCATGAAGCACAGCGGGACTTGTGTAGGCTTCTCACCTGGATCGCACTAAAAACAAAATGGTGTTAGAACACCCTGGAGCCTAACTTCTTTTGTCCGTAAGTGGTAATGCCTTAGAAACTGAAAATATTATGCGTTATCATTTTTTCCAAAAAGGATGAAAGGCACTCAGGCCGTCAAAGGAGGCCTGAACTAGGGTTTTGTGGCTCTGCCAAGTGAAGGATTACCTATGTAAAAGAGCAGAGGGAGGTGTCAGGACAGGTGTCTCTCAGCATTGAGAAGCTCAGCTGGCAGAGATCCAGACCCACTCACGCATCCGCAGCTCCCCTCCCTTCCTCTTCGTGTCAGTGCATAATACCTGCAGGCCGGATGACAATAGGCGCATCCATGGCAAACCAGGAGAACACCTCAAAAGCAAACAGCCACCGGTCAGTCACAAAAGCAAACCGGGGACTGCTGCACCTTTGTGCCTCTGTGTGTCTTAGTGCAAGCACAAAGAGCTGCAGTCCTGTACAGCAGGTGTCACATTAAAGTGCTGCTTTGATGTATTGTGCTCTTCTGTTGCACTGCTGATCCCTGTTTGCTTTCTCCCAGTTCGTTTCCAATCACAGCCAACACAACATTGTTTTTTTTTTTTTTTGATCTGACAGGAAGGTGCTGTGCCTAGCTTTGTTAATAAGCGTATTTGTAAGGAGTGATGTAAACATTTTCCCATCCTTCTTCCTTTATTTGTGTTGAAACCTGATATCCAAACATACATACAAATATCCCAGATGATATAATGTTATAATAATTATAAAGTATGTCATTTACTATGATTTAATGCATCATAAATTCTGTCTTCACGATGAAGGTAAATCATTATACATTTTCCCCATATATATATGATGTTTTGATTCATGAGATTTTGTACTTCTAGCCAGGAGGTGTCAGTATTCTCCATAGGAAAAAGTTTTTTTGTCTAGTGTCAAGGTCAAAAATGTAGTATGCTACATGTATGTGAATCTCCCACCCAAAGCTATAGTCTTATATATATATATATATATATGTGTGTGTGTTTTATTATTTTAGAACTGTATTATTTGTGAGTTCCCTATCATATCATATCGCAATTTGTTCAACCCAACATTGTTCAATACCAACAGAAAGAAAGAAAATAAATTTTTTTGGTCACATAAAAATCAGGAATTTTTCGAACTCTTAAGCAGTCCCTCTGTGATTGTAATTAGGAACAGTGTCTTCATTCCCTCCGTCATACTGTTTGCTGTTATGCTGTTAAACAGGGATTTGAGCAGATGATGGATTGCAGCAAGAGGAGTGAACATGTCGATAATTGCCGTGCTGCAGCGCCAAGGAGCTGAGTATCTCTGTAATGCTTTGTTTGCTGGACGCGCTAAAGCTGGCAATAATGACAAGGCAAACAGGATTATTGACAGAGATACAAAAGGTTCTTTAAGGGTGTCTTAACCAACTGTGAATGAAGCACCTACTCTGAACACTGTGGGAGGTACAACGCAAAAACACAGACCAGGTGAACCATTTAACCCTATGCAGTACAGTCAGATCTGTCTTGTTCATGCCTCAGTGGTAAGAAGAGTAGCAGAGAATGGCTTCGAAAAAAAGCACATCAGTGTCAAACTTTGAAAATAGTAAGATAATCCAGTTCCCTGTAGTTAACAGTAAAGTTAGATGGTGTTTCAATTTGATGTCTCATCATTTCCTGAATTTTGGATTTCATTTGTGACCTTCTGTTAGCCATGAGGTATCTGCGCCTCATTTGTGTTCCTCCAGTTATTTGTCTAGTAATGCCTTAAAGAGGCGATATGGTGGCATTACCCTCATTATTTATAAAATCAGTGCTCTCCAGTTGCTCTCCTTCCTGTCATCTTCACACTTCCTCCTCTTTTACCTCATTAATGCAGCTTGCCTTTAAGGAGGTAGGGGGTGCTGTTTACTAATATGTCTGCCTGTGTGCATCCTCCACCCATGGTACTTCGTCATCAGATGGAAATGACTGCTTGTTTACAATCTCTGGGGCCTTTTCAAACATTTGCTTGATGGTGAGTGAATGCCATTTTTGTAAATGAGTCCAGTGACTTCTAGCACCAGCTTTGCATAGCTGTTCAAACTTTTGTCTAGGTGTTGGCAATCAGCAGTACAAATACAGGCAAAAATCTAGCTTGTGTTAGTCTGATCCACTTCTGCTCTTTCCCCGGAAGTAGCTCTATAGAAAAGACTCCATACAAAAGAAGAGAAAGATTTACTTACCCAAATAGCCATGCATTCAATTTTGAATGGATCTCGCATTTTGAAGTGTTGGGAATATCTTGATGATGTTTTTGTGTGTTCATAAAGTGCAAAAAAGAAGCACACACTTCAGACATGCAAAAATAAAAGAATGCTGCACCTAGGACAACATGGTTTCCAAGGGGAGTAAGTAGTAGTAGCACAACTAAGTGGGAATCAACAGCAACCTGTCAACACACAAGGATGTGTGAGAGTTCTTGGCTAGGCCGGTGCAATCTGTTGGAGCCTAATTTTCCTCCTGTTTGCTCAAGCATGTGGGGCATATAGAACTTTACCATATTTTTTTCTTCGTTTTTTTCCTCCCTGTAATTCAGGATTACTTGTCTTTGATTTTCATTTGCAAGTTCACATTGTTTTCCTTGTGATAATACAATAAAATTGATAGCAAGTCATGCAAGGCAGTCTTCCTCCATAGCACAGTCTCTATATTAATCCCTTGGCTCTTAGCTATGCTCTGGTGTGCATGTCAGTGGGTGATTTAAATTACCACTAGTCAATATTTATCTGGCTACCATTAAGAGTAAAGGGCATTGCTTTATGTTGAGAATTTGGTGGCTGTAATACTAACTGCCAATAGCTGCATGGGTGTTATCTCTAACTCCGAATTAAAGCTCAGGGAATCCCCTCTCACACATGCTGTCACTTGACAAATGAGCTCTGCTCTCTCTTGTCCTTATGCACACACTGTGCGCACACACACAAACACCCAGTACACACAGACAAACACAGGCACAGGCTATGAGAGTAATCTGAAGTGTAAACAAGGGAGGAGTACACAAGGACTACAATGATGTATTGACTTGGGGTTGAGGCTAATGAGGCAGTCTTAAGCTGAGAGAAACCGAGTGTATGTGTCTGTGTGTATGTATGTTTTGGGGGGTTGGAGGGCTCTGTTTTCACAAAATGTATATTTGAATTTCTTATTTCTGCCTTTTCCAGAAAAGTTAATATTAAGGCAACACATATAGTACCTGTCGCCTATCAGTAATTCTATTTACCAGTAACAGTGATTGGCAGGCTTCTACCAATTATGAAGATAAACTTGGCATATTGTAACTTTTTATCTTGAGTTCGATTTTTTTTTGTCACAAAATTGTAGTTTGGAATGAGTCCCTTGCAAGTGTACTAACTGTCGGTATCTGCCCTGTATGTTAATGTGGCTGATTTAAGAAGGTGACATCACTTGGTCTCTTGCCATATTTAACAATAATTAAGCATGTATTCTTCCGTTCTCACACTTTGGTTCCTAATTCATTTCACCTTGCATTATTCAGCCTGCATTATCCAATCAACAAAGGATTGGGTAATTACCCAGGATGTCATCTAATCCAGCATGAATCTTGCTCTGCTCCCTCCTGTGTGGTACAGGAATGTTCGCTAACTTAGAGAAGACTGTTAGGATAAAAAAGGCTCACCTCAATAAAGTTAAGGTTAATTATTGTGGTGTATAATTCTGGTGAATACTAAAACATAATAATTTGAATAAGGTGGTAATGTAGTAGTAATGACTAATGATTTTCTCTTTGTACAGCTACACACAGTTTTCATAATCTCTTTTGAAACATTCTGCACCACAGTTTTTTGGGTTTTTTAATGTTGTGCAGTGTGTGGATGGAATTTTACCCAATAAACACCTTACATTTTTGGAATTCCTTTTTTTGTCTTTCTGATGATTCCACGGTAAAAGATATTGTTGGCACTCTGGTCATTTCATGATATATCAGCATTCCAGCTGCATCAGATGGCGGACCAATGTATTATAGACCATCAGGGTGGGGAAGATGGTGAGATAAAGCCCTGCTCTCAGCATTTTGTGAAAATTTACTTAAATTACTCAGGATAGCAGTGCTTGACGGCTGGCAGTTCTCTCAATTTTGGTTCCCCTGGTTTGGTAGAGGGATCACCACTTAGCAGTGTATACACCAGTTGGGAGTCAATGTGTGTCTTTCTCATCAGCACATGACAGCATGACCTATTTCTAAAAAAAAAAATAACTGAGATGATTAATTGAGGGAGCACATTTACAATATCCAGTACATCTCAAAAAATGAAACTATATATTCTAATATTATGAGATGTATATATTATGTGCAGCAAACACCTCTGTCTTCAACAAAATCACCAGGCACAATGCACGGGTATAGTACATACTCCACAGCCATTGGATTTCTTTTGTACTATCTAACAGAAATCAAACCCAAACAATGACAAATTAACAATAAAATAATGCAAAAATAGACAAGCACAAATCAGACAAATGTACAAGATGCAAAAAAAGGAGAAATGGCAAAAAATATATATTTTTTTAAATTTGTTACAGATCTAAATGCTAATAAGTAATAATCAAAAAAATCACTGATGTCATTATGGAGCTATTTTTGACCGGATAGTGCCTTGTGACAATTTAATAGTGTTTCCTGTTCTTAAACACCTGATACACTAATTTGGTTAATTGTCATGTGCTTTATAACTTGAATCAGACATGCCGGAGCATGAAGCTGTAGGTTATTAGGGCTTGTCAACTGTCAACTTGCTCAATGCAATTCTGGTGAGAGTACTCAGAAAGTATTGTGCCTTATTATTACTGGACAGTCTACCAAAGTGTCATAAAGAACTATTAGGAGATCCATGCATTTAAGAATTTACAATAAATTGCATATTCCAGTTCCTTTATATGATGAAGGTGCCAGGCCCAGAATTAATCCAGGGTGTGTTTTTCTGTGTATACTAAAGTATGTGTACAGTTATCTCCTTTGTCATCGTTTTACCAAGGCAGACAGCTATCTGTGCCATCAGGTCTGAAGCCTGGCACCTATTTTCCCCGTGAGAAGTTCCCTACCACCTCTTTTCTGGTACTCCAGCGCATTGTGCCTACTTTCTTCTCCTAAAACAGACATCTACGTTCCCAATGTCTACACAATTTCTTTATTCAGTAATTGTATCAGGAGCTTGTTTGTGTAATTTGTTGATTTAATTTGTGCCACGTGTTCATGCCTGAGGGCTGGTGATAGCAAGTTAGCCGCTTTAGTAAATTTTTATCTGAGGGATCAGAGATGAGTCATACATGCAAACACTCACATATTTTGTCACAATCAGTTCCATATCTTGTTTCATCAATGCTTTTTGCTATTCTTCCATGCTGGCAGTGGTGTCCAACTGTGACGAAGTATGTGTGGCAAGGTACCCAAGTGAAAAAAACTCTCTTAACCTTTGTACAGCATGACTGTAAACAGCTGCATTCTCATAAGAGGTAAAAGGTTCCCTGTCTTTCTCACGTCGTATTTTTATGACATCATGTGGATGTGTGATATGCCTTATGGACATGGTGTTATAGGTAGGATTTTGTAACTACAATAACATCGACATGGCAATGATAGGACTCTGCAGGTGTTATCAAGGTATCTCAACTTGTGTGGGAAAACAGACACTAGTTTTATTTTAGACGTTAGGTTTTGTTATTTCATGACAACTTTACCTAAACTCATGGGGATGATGACTTGCAAAGACTCAATGGAGCTTGAATTAAGAAAATGAATCACTAAATTTGTCTTACCTTGGAGGCTTAGGGTGCTTATACTGATAGAAGTCCACACTGAAAGAAGTCCATAGGCTTCTGTGTCTTATTTCGCCATCATTTCTAACTAGACATTAGGGTTGTATATCCAGAACGTCCCTCAGTTAGTTGATTGAATTGAGATATATGAAATTTGGAGGCCAAACAGTTAAATGATGTCATGTTCCTCAAGCCATTTCTGAACAATTTTAAGGAGTACCATTGCCATGAATGGGTGTAATTGTTTGCAGTAGTGTTTCGGTTGTTGGTACATGTCTTAGCAACATCTACATGAATGGCAGAACCGAGTGTTTCCCAGCATTGTCTCCCCTACATCTCAGTGCTATCTCTTCCACAGGTAAGCAGTATCTTTGCATGTGGCCTCCACCTTATGTAAGAGAACATATATTGTCAGACCAGACCACCTTCCTACTTTGATTCATAATCCAGTTCTTATGCTCATGTACCCACTGTAGGCCCTTTTGCATTTATATTTACAGCATTAAGCAGACGGTCTTATCCATAGCGACTTACAGAAGTGCTTTAAACTCATTATCAGTGAATATGATCTTATAATGGTTTGTCAGGACACAGACTAAGTATACCATCAGTCAAAAACTTAGGGGATAGGTGTTGTGTGCAGGTATTATTTGCGTGTGTGTATGTGTGTGTATGTGTGTGTATGTGTGTGTGAATAAAAAAAAAACTGCTAGTCTAAGTACTGCCAAAAAAGTAGGTTTTCAGCCATCGTTTGAAGATACCCAGTGACTCAGCTGTCTAACCTCCAGAGGAAATTCATTTCACCATCTTGGAGCCAAAACAGAGAATAGTTTAGATGCATTTTTCCCTTGACCCTTGGTATAAGGAGGGACCAGTCTAGCAGTGCTAGAGGATCTGAGAGAACGCAGTGCTGTGCAGGGTTTGATAAGTGCTTTGAGGTAGGAGGGTGTGGGTCCATTTTTGGCTTTGTAGGCAAGCATTAATGTTTTAAATTTGAAGCAAGCAGCTACAGGAAGCCAATGGAGATATCGTAACAGGGAAGTGTTACCCCCCTTTGTTATAACCTTTTGGTGCTAGACAGGGTCAGCATGGGCACACAGACTAGTTCCATATGCAGCAGCTGTGATGTACTGTGTGTCAGAACACACCTTTTTAGCATACTCAGCCTTTAACTTTATTTGTTTATAGTAGGTTTTCTCATGGATCGAACCAGACAAGCTAGCTTTGCTCTCCATACATATTAGTGACCATTGTGTGCCTATGACCCTCTAGCTGTTCACTGGTTGCTGTTCGTTGGATCACTATTGATTGCTATTAAGCACTCCATAGCGGGAACACCTCCCAAGACCACATGTTTACTCATAATATTCTATTTTCACAGATTTCACAGATTACTCTTGGGACTTATTCCTTCTGCCTGTATATTTGGGCAGGTACTTTGCATTATTTGCAAGGGTGAACAGTTGCATGTGAAGTATTATGAACCAGATAAGACCCTAAATTTAGAACAAATGTATTAGTAAGAGATTTTGCTAGTTTCTTTTACCTTGGATTATTGTAAAAACATTTCTCTTATCATGCAGAATGCAGACTCTCTTGGAAAAATACTTGAAATGGTTATGGTTATTTGAGTGTAGGCTCTATTTCCAGTCTGATGCAAGCAGGGAATAATCATACAAGAGTTCCACTGGATGCAAAGGCCAAACTAATTTTTTAACGTGTACGTTGAATTTGTGCAGAATCTGCTCTGTGATCTGAATTGTGTTCATCATTATACTAAGCACAATATACTTTTTGGGTGAAAATGTTATACCCTAATTCTTATCACTGACCACCACCAATCAGGATGCGGCATAAGCAAGCACATGCCCTCTTTATTTAGGGGCAGCCTAACATACTCTGAGGGAAAGTGCTGTCCTGCCCCCTTGTATGACAGACTCAAATGTCTATACACAGACAGCTGCTGATCGTATCAAGAGCCCCCGTGAGATCGCATCCAATTAGCTTTTATGGATTGACGGCCACGAATGTTTGCATGCACCAACCTAGATTCAAAGACATGATCTCCAGGTTGATAGTCACACACCTTGTCAAGGTGCCACTTAGCAATTTATATCATCCATATCATTTTTTTTATTTTCGTTCACTGCATACATCCACGTTCCAATTCTTTTACTGTCAGTATGAATTAAGTTTTTTTTCGACTGGCCTACATTTTCCTCCATCATAGAATGTCAAGCTTTGATGAGCCTGTGCTTACTGCAGCCTTAGCTTTCTCTTCTTGTTTGGCAGAAGTGGAATCCGATGGGGTCTTCAGCTGTTGTAACCCATCTGCTTCAAGATTTAATGTGTTGTCTGATCTCGGATACTTTTCTGCTCACCATTATTGTACAGAGTGGTTATTTGGCCAGTCTCAGATCCCAGGATTTCCCTCATTGTATAAGCAGACATGCATTATGATGGAAAGTTTTAAATTGCATATAATTAGAATGTTAAAAAGCTTGAGTCAAGGCATCTGGACTTCTTTTTGTGGTTTTTGAAGACTTTTTGCTTTTAATTCAAAAAGCTTAGTCAGTGAGCCGACTGACAAAGCTTTTTGTATTCAAAGTGAAAAGTTTTCAAAAACCACAAAAAAGTGGGCTTCAGAAAGTCCAGCTGCCTCGACTAAAGCTTTTTAGGATTACCATGATCTGGGTGATTCAGAATCTACACCAACATACAAAGAGAAGGTTCCCATATTTTGCAGTTACACAGTTTGGCCAGTAGAGGGGATTGATGCCCTGGTATATGAAAGCTAGAAACGGGGAGGATGTCATGTTTCACGGAACATTTAGGCAATACAAACAGACTTGCTTCCTTTTATCAAAACATTCCCACTCGACCATCCCAGCAGCCCAAACCTATTTTACATATTTTTGTGTAGAATGCAGGGGTTTGTTGTGTTGGTCTACAACCAAATATCTGTTGTGGAGAGGGTTTTGGTTCATGTGAGCAAAGCGTGAGCCAAGCCTCAGGCTTGAAGAAATAGGTTCTTCACTTCTGTAAATGAGTAATGCCTTTAAAGGAGTGCTAGGGTGTGGGAGAGTGAAATGACAGCCGGGGAGCTTGAGGAATCCACAATTGTAAACACAATTTAATTCATTTAATATAAATGAAAAGAGGGAGCAGGGTGGGAAGGCTCCTCCATAGCAATGAATTGATGGTCAAAGGCATTTTTTAAAATAGTGGACATAAGGAACTTGCAGGGATTCTAGGTGCATTGAGAAATAATTATCACCTATTTGTAGTGATATGCCTGTCTGGTTTTTTTTTTGTTTGTTTGTTTGTTTGTTTTTTGAAGTGCTTATATATAAAATATACCATCTTCATTGTATTTCATGGTACATCTAATGTCGTGAAAAGATTTTTTTGTAGCCTTATCCTGACTGATACCTTTCAACAGTGAGATTCCTTTGATGCTGTATAAGCTCTTTGCAGACCATGAGTTTTACTGTAAGATGCAACTTAGATAATATCAGGGAAATATTATTTTTGGTTAATCAGAATTGCTTTTGATGGCAAGTGTGCACTACTATTTAACATAAGTTTTCATGTAATTACATCATTCTGAATATAGCTACAATCCCCAATTTCAAGAGGGTGTGCACACTTATACAACCACATTATTTGAATCTTTTTTTTTTTTCAATTGAATTGTACAGACAACAGGTCACATTACTGGTGGAAAATAGTGGCCACCCAAAATGGTGGTTGGATGGCCACAGCATTTTAATCATGTTGAGGACAGGTCTTTGGCCTTAAAACACCTTGATTCCTTTCTTTTTCAGCCATTCTTTTGTGATTTGCTGTTGTGCTTGGGATCATTGTCCTGTTGCCTGGCCCAGATGTGGCCAAGTGTTAGCTGCCTTTACGGTGGTCCCACAGTGATTCTCTAGAATAAAGTGAAGTTTATATCATATATATTAGTTGAATCAGTGACTGCAAGGTACCAAAGTCCTGTGTGCGCAAAACAAGCCCAAATCAATACCCCTCTGCCACAGTGTTTGATGAATTGTATGAGATGTTTGTGCTGATACACTGTGTTTGGATTTCATCAAACATGGCACAGTGAATTATGGACAAACATCACCAATCAGGTTTTGTTCAGATGCAATTTTGCAAAACTAATTTGACACCAAATTGTTTTGAAATGGCCTTATATCAGTGTCAGATTATATACAGCAGCAATTGCTTCTTGAAGATCATTGCTGATGTATTTTCTCTAGGAAACGGCCAAAACCTCTGCTTTTATAGAGGTGGTTACACTTACAGATGCTCAGTTAATTAAGTGCATATGACCAGCAACACCTACCTGCTTGTTACCTGCTTAATTCCTTTGGAAACAATAAGCTAACTTATCTTTTCACACATGGCTTCTGCATTTTGTCTTCATTTCATTTTTAAATAATGACAGAGTTAAATATGTCATGTATTGTTGGTCATCTGAGGTTGTCTTTACCTAATTTTAAGACCTGGTAAGGACCAGATCAAGGATCTTTTATGTCCTCATCTGTGACATCATAGAAAAAAAGGGTAAAAGGGTGTACTTTCTTTTGCACGTGACATTATGTGTTTGGCCTATGAATTAAATAAGTGTACAGTCCTAAATGCTCCATAAGCAACGTTGTTTTTTTTTTGTTTTGTTTTGTTGTTTTTTTTTAATTATGTGTCATGAAATTATTCTTAACAAAATAGCATGAACCAAATGAATCAACTTGCACTCTGAGTGGTACTTAACAAACATACTAATAGGCAGTGGGCAACTTTTTTCCAAGTTTTCCACAGTACTCAGTTAAAGCCCTGTGACAGTGCAGGCCAAACCATTACCGACCCCACCACCTCCTTCCTCTTAGTAAACCAACCAGAGAGCTGGCAGGACTTAGCGTTTAAGCCTTCCCTGCAGCTATTGCCACTAAATAACTGTTAAGGTGGGATTACAGACAAACATAATTGGGGTTGTTAAAAGTCAAACCTTACTTGGAAAATTTCTATAAGAGGTAAACTGTTTCCAAAAACCTTGAAAAGCATTGCGTACTGAATGGAACCAGTTTGTCTTTTCATGTCTTTCTCTCAATACCAATTGGGAGTTTTGTGGTAGGGTTAAAGGGGTGACATTAGCAAAAACACCCCTTGCAAGCAAGTCAGCTTCTTTTTTTGTGGAAAAATCTCACTTTTCCAGCAACAAACACAGATATACATGTGCACATGCTTAACTAACCACTTGCATTTGTATACTAACCATGCAGTTCCACTGAAGTCCTTTGCAGACCTAGCTTCTGAATTCACTGGAGCCATCAAAGTAGTCTTTGTGATGTTGCTATGGTTTCTGCAAATGTGTATACTTTATTGATTCATGGATTTGGATAGGAGATAGTGTTTTTCAGATTTTTATTCTTATTGGTTAAGTAGCCAATTAGAGAAATAAAGCAAAGCCAGAGTTTTTTCCCTTATGCCTGTTCTTGTTTGTGGTGACTGTGTATACACTGCACATTGTCTTCTGAGTCCTTAATGTAACCGGGGGGATAAAAACTCTAATCCAAGGTCCTCACACAGTGTAATTAATAATTTTTATTGCTGCTTTTATCTAAAGCCTCTTTGTTAGGTTTATGTTTTATTAGAGCCAACCAGATGTATCTTTTGATCAAGGAGCACTGCCACAGTGTGGCCCACCACTAAAATTCTAAACTTCTACCAGTATGTCCCTCCCTTTTGAGCCCACCTTTTAATTTTCCACTAGCCTTAACTCACCCCAATAAACAGCATTTGTGTTTTGGGCTGTACATAGTGTGTAACTAGCTGCCATCGATTACTTTGAGTAAGTTGTTGTGCTTATGGTTAAACATGACCACATTTGTTTTACGGAGAATGGAATAACAGTTATCTCTAAAGTGTCCCTTCTCTCTGTCACCTCGGTGTTGCACCCAAACAGCACTGGTGGGGCGTTGAGCACGCAAAGCCATCTGGTCGCCCCAGCGGATCCGGCTGCATGTGGATTGAATCAAAATGATCCTCTAATTGACTATTTACTGGGCTCCAAAAAGGCTGTAATGGACTTGATATTAAATCCCCTCTAAATTATTTGAAGCATTTTTGAGTGTTTTTTTTTTCCAGAAAGAAGGTTTTGCTTTTACAAGAGAAAGAGACTTAAGCTCCCAGGTCAGAGTGTGCCCAGCCAAGGCAGCTCTCAGACAGGATTTAGAGGCAACAGTGGGAAGTGGTGGGAGAAGGGCAAGGTAGAGGAGGGGAGAGGCACAGCCAGATACACCCCAATGAGTTCCAGATGCCCCCAAGTCCCATTTTTTCACAAATAGATACTGCAAGCTATAGTGTTCTATGTGGAGCTTAAACTGGAATTCTCTCTAATGGTGATAGAGTACTTTTTATGTGGGAAGTTAAATGTTATAAATCTTTTGGGTCTAGGCTGTCTTCTTATATCCTATGAAAGAAGCTTCAGCAGAAAAATGTCCACTTAAGTTTTGATCACATGACAATGAGCAGAATTTCTTTTCAAGTGATCTGAGATTTATCAGAGGTCGGCTTAAGCATGAGAAAATCCATCAGTGGAAGAAAAGTCTGATAAAATAGCCACATGATGCTTCATGTAGCAGAACTCTCCTCACTATATATTACCCTAGATCTCAACCTCAGGGCAATCAGGTCATTAATCTTATACCAGAGATAATCATAGTCAGCTCATTTATTATATTATTGACAATCTTTCAGTGTATTTGTCATACAACCTATACAGTGTACATTATTTGTTTTTGTTTTTTTAGGGTTTTCTGGCACTCTTTAAACAAAACAGTCTCTGTTTTTGTTTCCCCTCAGATCTGGTTGGTTCCATCAGCACTCCGGTTCTGCTCCAGGCTCAGAAATCCTGGGCAGGTTCAGCAGAGTCAGCAGTAAAATGTATTTTCACACTCTTAACTTTTCTTATTTTTGAGTTAACTATATGCTTTACTCTAGAAACATCAACTGACTGCCTTATTCATTATAGATGTTACACAAATAAAAGCTTGTAAAACCCATGCTTCTGATTTAATGGTCATGATTGTTGACTTGCATTTCTTACTGAAAACTAAAGTTTGGCACAATGGCATTCAAAGCACTGCAAAAGTTAAAATAGTTTCTCTGGAAAGTATTTTCTTGTACGTTTGGAGAAGATGTAAGTGTATATACATGTACTGTTGTGTATTATTCAAGTTGTTTGCTGCACATGGATGAAAGGCCCTATAAAACAATTTGTGTGTTTAAAAAATATTATATTTAAAATAAATATTATTTTAAATATAATAATAATATAATTTTATAATATAATTAATATAAAATATTTAAAAATTACAGTGATTACTTTTATTCAGTAAAGATACATTTCACAGGGCTTTCAGTATAACTGCTGGAATAAAGCCTCATCCTCAGCAATGCTTCTGTTATTTATATTATATTTATATAAAATCCTTAGTCGATTTTCCGTAGTACAGTGCTCGATACAGTAAAGTAGAGCTATATATGTGGTATAAGGA
>JBCNYG010000013.1:15132022-15149089 GCA_039654305.1 Porochilus rendahli | reverse complement strand
ATATATATATAAAATCCTTAGTCGATTCTCCGTAAGACAGTGCTCGATACAGTAAAGTAGAGCTAAATATGTGGTATAAAGAAAAAAATATACAGGTTAGCTAAAAGTAGAACAGTAATTTAGAATAGCCATGAAATAATAATCAGTTATCCATGGTGAAATCATTTAAAATCTAGCAACTTGTGGTGGCGTAAGTTAAAATTAGGAGGGGTATCTGCTCTGTTTCTGTACTCTTATTATACCTCTCTGCAGAACACTAAGGTAATGAATTTATTTTTTTAAACCAGGTGTGCTCAAAATTTTTTTTAACAAAATATTAAAGAAAGTGTAGCAAATGTACTTAAATCGCCCTCTATAAATTCATTAAAAGTGACAATTCAACCTAACATTATTATTTATATATAGGTGGTAGTTTCTGCAAACACTAGAAAACAACATGTTAATAGTAGCATATAATTTGGAGTGATCTATAAATGAGTGCCCAGGCTGAATGCCCTGTTGCATAGTAAGTAATCCAATTAGTGTGTGCAGATGTGAAAGAAGGTAGGCCACACTAGCACCAGACTGCTCAAAGGGGCCGTTTGTTGGATGCTCGTTGGAGCGTTAGTTCAGGGTCAACTACAGCACAGCTGTGTCAAAATCAATAAGCATCAAAGTCATCACTTTTATTATCTCACAGAGCTCCTCCATGAACTCTAGTATGTAGAGAGCAACCTTGGGTCAATGTGAGTGTCCCACTACCCACGTACTCACTCTTGCAAAAGAAGGTTGTAGCAACCAATTCTTTGGCTCAAACCTATCACTGTTGAAGGTGAACATGTGACCCCTGGCTTTCTGATTTGGTTTGGTGTAAAGGCTGGTGATATCACTGTGTCTTATGCAGTAACAAACCTAGGGAAGTGTGTTGACTAAACTCTCTGTGAGTACTCTTTTTTTTTTCCCTTCAGGCTTAATGTTTCAATTTTGAGATTGTACTGTGATTGTACTTGAGAGTGCTTGAAGTAAAGCCCCTGTGGAGGTTTTAGAAATGCCAGATCATTATCTTGCTTTTTCTTTACAGAAGACATTTGACTTTGAGCTCAGAAGATGGCTGATGATCAGTCAGAATTTGAGATTTCATGTCCTGATATTTATTTGTAGAAATGGTAAACAACTTTAACACATGGCAACTTTTGTTTTGATCCACCCATTAAATTATTTTAAATATTTGTCTGACTAGTGTGACTAGGTGGCCCTATTAGATTATTAGTTTAAACAATGTAAACACTGGATGAAGGTGTCATTTGCTCTTCAAAAAGGATAAACGGGCATGAAGACCAGAGAGCAGTCAGTGAGAGGAGAGCGTGCCATTTTGCTAAAACATCTTCAGGCCAGGAGTTAAGGTATCACAAGTCAATATTCAAAGAATATGTTGGGAACGGATATATAAAGGCCATAACAAAAATAAAAATCATTCATGGGCAATAAGAATCTGAAAGAAACACAGAGACTGGCCACAGAAGTTCTGGAACCAAGATTAACCTCTACCAAACGAAGCGTGGAGAACGAAATGATCCAAAACATAAGTGCTAGTGGACGTGGAGCTTTGGGTTTGCATGGGTGCTTCAATAATGGGCTTACTAATTTTTACAGATATAACTTGTGATGGTTACAGAAATATTAAATTGAGAATCATTCGGTCTGACATTTTACAGAGAAATGCATTCAATTTAATTCAGATAAAATTTGGAGACAAAAAGTGTAAGTTTATAGACTGGCCACCAGACCTCAAAACAAATGAGCATGCGTTTCATCTCCTAAAGATGAGACTAAAGGGAGAAATAAAATAAATAAATAAAAACTGAGAGGCTGCAGTACAAGCGTCAGGAAAAGAATGCAACTGTTTGGTGATGTCAGTAGGTGATTGATTTGTTGCAGTTAGCATCAACAAAGGATTTCCAGTCAAATGTTGAAATATTAATAAGATTTCTTCTAATCAACTTTAAGTCAATCTGTTTCTATTTCTATCTAAAAAAAAAAATTGGTGGTCTGCCAACAAAATTCTTAACAAGTTCTAAACAAATATAGTCTAATACATTCTAATGCATTCTTCCATATTCAGCTTCAGTGTACCACAAAAAAAACACCTGCTTTTGGATAGAACTTTTATATGTTGCTTAATTACTGCCTTGTACCATGTAACAATACAGTAAAGTTCACGTTTCCAAAGCTGTGAAAATCTTTTCCTGTGTATATTGTCTTTTAAGAGTCTTGCAGTGAAAGTGGTGAGGTCTCTTCTGAATTTGTACTCTGTACAACTAAGGCTACAGTAGCTCCCAGTGTACGAAGCTCTTGGTTAACCACAATATCCCTGCTGGTGTGGGCATTATTGAATCTCAGCAGCCTGGTCCTGGCCTCATTACTCGCCCTTATCACTTCCCAGTCACTCAACTAATCCTGACAGACCAAGCCTGCATGAATCCGACAGGTTATGAATCTAATGAGCTTGCATCTGATGCAATGACTTCAGACAAGCTAACCCAAGGGCCCTCTGGGCAGCACTGCCATGGTCAAAGTCCTCATCTCTGTTCTGCTCTTCATTTCCCTTTATCATAGACTATCTGGTTTTAATCCATTATATAAAGTTAACATGAAATACCCATGTCCTGCCTATATCTATCTGCAAGCATACAGCCAGTAGTAGGTTGTATACTAGTCTATCTAAATGATCTGTTGTGTTTGTTGAGGCACACCTAAGTCCACAGCAAGGATTTTTTCACTACATAAAGAGTACGGGTATTGGTTGTCCTTACAGCATAATTTGTGTGTATGTGATATGTTTAAGCAGGTGTGGAATTTAGCAAAATTGATCTACTGGCCAGCAGGACTAGTGAAATGAAATCATGAAACTACTAGTCCTCCGTCATATTTACTGGCCAGGAATACAACATCTTCTTTGCCTAATGGATTTGTCAGGTCACGAGCAGGAAGAATTTCTAGCTAATTTCACTCGCCCTACAGATTTTTGACTCGCCACGGGCCAGAGGACTAGTGTTAATTTCCACCCCTCTATAAGTGATACAGATGCTAATTTTTACATAAATGGCCATGGTAATTTTATCCAGTGGATTACTAGCAGTGTACTAAACTCTGGGGGTTAGCAGCTTAGCAGTCGTTTTTCCCCTGAAGTGACATCAACACATTGGGCGGGGTTGACATCTCTTGTGGAGACCTTTAAGAGAAGACGAGAACGCTGCCAGAGATAAACGGTAAATCTAAAATGGCTTATGCTACGTTTTGTCAACTCAGCTTTCCTGAACAAAATGAAATGTTTTCAGTGATTTATGCGCTTCTTTTTTGTGCAGCTCAGCACTGGCCAATAATGTGTTATGCTACATGAGTCAGTTATGTAGCCCAGCCAATCCAATAAATTTGTGTAAGTACCAGGATGGAACAGCCAATCAGAAAGTCAACATGTCTCTGAGCATGCCTAGAGTCTTAACACTTGCGCGCACTTTGAAAACGAGCAAGGACTGATGTTGCTGTAAAGAGCCACTGAAGTTATATGTGATTGTTTTAAATAGCTAGTAACACTAATTTACAATCTGTACCCTTTAATAGTGCCATAACCAGAGGTCATTACTTAAGATTTTATAATAATTATTCATGTGTAATGCTTCCTTTTTAAATCCCCAAATATATGCAATACTGATGGTCCGAAACCTGCACAAAACACCCTTACATGGGTTACATCAATATAATACATGTCCTCTCATAGCTTATGTCTATAATAATTGATACAAGTCATCATTTTAGCAGTTTCCTACTTACTTGCTTATAAAGGGATATAGGAACCTTCTTGTCTCGGAAAAACAGTTTTGCATTTGAAACTTGGGGTCAGCTGGGGCTTTTCTGTGTAGAGTTTCCATGTTTTTTGCATGCCTTTTTGTGTTTTTTCCAGGTGCTCTGGTTTCCTTCAGTAGTTAAAAGATATGCAGTTTAGATCAAGTGGCTACACTAAATTGCCCATAGATGTGAATATTAGTGTGATTGGTCGTTCGCTTTTAGGTTAGCGGTGAGATAGGTTGGTGACCTATTCGGATTATATATAATTATATATTGCACGAAGTCAGCTGGGATTTGCTCCAGCTTCCCCTGTGATCCTGACAGATAAGCAGTACAGATAATTGTAGAAGGATAGATGTATCGTAAGAATTCACATGTCAATGCTAGCTTTCTGTAACCGATATGGTTTAGTAAAACATGCTGTCATCAACATTATCTTGTTCTTCATTTTTTTATTGCCTGTTAAATTATATCACTAAAAGTACTCATTTGATTGTTCAACTTGGCCTTCTTCTCATTTTCTCTCATTATTGTTTAAGATGAAAATCAAGCAGTTATTCTTGATACCGTGAAATAATTATAAAACAAAGTGAAGAGGGGGGAAAAAGGAAAATTCAAATAAGTGACTAATGAAATTGAGTAAACAAGTATGCTTTACCACTTACTTTACTTTTGCCGAGCAGCAAAGCATCTTAACATAGATATGACCTAATTTTTTATTATATAATGGTAAAAAAAAAGACATGAAGAAAAATACTAAATATAACTTCAAGATGTATTCAGTGATGAAGTATTACGAAAGGTGTAGCTCAAAAAGTAATCTTTATATGACTAAGGGATCTTGCTGGAATTAATGTGTTTTATATAAACTATTTCATTCGTATAATACACAGGAGGGACATTGTATACATTTGAATAAATATAGTTTGCTTTTATTTGTTTCCGTGTAGTGTATACTAAAACTCTGAATGGTTTTAAAACCCACACCATTAGCTATATAGCCCTTAGCTCTACTCAGAGTGGTAGGAGCTCACCTGACGTGCCTCTGCAATGCTTGAAATATGTAAAAATAAGCTATAAAACATGATTTAGTTTGCATTTATATTTCAGGTGATATATAAACAGTTCTGACTAATTTGAGGTGTCCTATTCAGCAGCATCGAACTTGTCTTCATTTCATAAACATTAATTAATTTAATGTACCTATAATAATGGAATCTTTTAAGAAACACTTACATGTCCAAAAGGGTCCAGGTGGTTATTTGTTAATTTTAGCTTCTGAAATGAGACCAGCTGCCTCATCCAGTGAGCTCCTGTTGCAGGAGAGTCTGGGTGGACATAGAGCCGCCCAGGCATGGCTGGCTCTGCTTTTCCAGCCACCATCCTAAAGGAATGAGAGATTTGTATGAGCACTTCTAACAAAATCGCAAAGCGGTGTCCTTCAATCGTAGCACTGTTCACTTGTGTTCACAGCAAAGGCATTTTTTCCCCTGGTGTACGGGTATACCATGGCTGCGCTAATGTCCATAGCATTAGAAGAGTAATTCCTCAAAACCAGGGGTGGCTGCTTTAACTATAACATCACTGTTAATAATGGGTCTCTAATGTGTCGCTGAGGAACTCCAGAACCAACACTGGCATGGAATGAAATCCCAGTGTATCCTGCACATTGCTAAAAACTGGTCATAAAATCTGGGTTCTCTTGATGGAATGTGCAGTTTATGAAAAAAATAGTTTTGTTTTTGCGTATTCTGTATTTAACACATTCAATGGGGCCGATTGTAAATATATTTCATGGTGTGCTGGCACTGCCAGAGGGCTCAGGGTCACATGGGGGACATGTCTTATCCTGTTGCTCTTGGACTGTTCATTTTGACCGGCCTTTACAACAACTTAGAATAATTAAGTGTGTGCTAATGACAGTTCCTCGCACCAGCTAAAATTAAGCAGTGTAGCAGCACAGATGAATGGTAATCAGTGAAGCTTTTTTAGGAGCAGTTTAGTTACAACGCATTGATTTTACACTACAATAAAATAATGGGGACCATTGACCTACACTATTGAAAAAAAAAATAAAAACTTCATGGCAACAGAGACACCAAGAGTTAGATTCAGCTGAATGAATCCTGGGTGGGTATAATAGAGATTTTCAACGACTGATCTAATTTCTACTGATGCATATACTCATGCCAGGATTGTAAGCATAGAGGAGATTTATGCATGGTTCCTTCTTTAAAGTCAGCAGAATAAACTCAAAAATTATGTGGACATTTCAAAACAGGGTAATATATGCTAATCTGCAGCCTTGAAAACTAGTTAGTTAGTTCAGTTATCTAAAGGTGAAAATGCATATCCTGAATCATTTACAGTACTTAAAAAGACTGAAGTTGATTTAGCTTTAAAATTAAATTTTTCCTTTTGTCTTGTCAGTTTGTTTGGAGATCAGAGGTAAAAATAAGCATGAGGCAGGAGTCCATGACTTACCACTTGTTATCGCAAAACTTGTAACGGTGATCATCTGCTGGAACAATGTCGATTAGGAGGATGTACTTCGTTTTTGGATTCATCCCTGTGACTTTTACTTTGTAGCTGGGGAACATCCGCCTCAACACAGCAAAATTACAGGATTTTTTAAATTTACTTTTTTATTTACTTTTATTTGATAAGTTCAAAGTCTAAAAAAGTTCTTCTTGAACTATTTTAAATCAAACCCAAAGTAAACAATGTACATTCATGCTTATCATTGTATGGAATCTTTTACACATAACACAAATGTGTTCTGTTACTTGCTTTTATTTATACATTTATAGAAGTTTACCTAGTTATTGTTTTTGCCCAGATCAAATACCTGCCCATGAATCCTCTTTGTAATTGACTTAGAACAACCTTTAGGTGCTCCGGTTTCATCAGTTCGAAGAAATGCGCATTAGGCGTACTGGCTGTTCTAAGCTGACTCTAGTTGTGAATATGAGTGGGATGGTTGTGTGTGTGTTGACCCTGTGGGATAGGCCCCAGCCTCCCTGTGACCCTAAAACTGGTTAAAACGGTTTGGAAAATGAAAACCCTTATGTAAATCATTGCTACACAGAGGTGACTTTTGGGTGATTATTACTGACTCTTTTCATCAAAAAAATTACCCCTGTGTCAAAATATAAGAAGAAGAGTTTTCTTAGGGGACCAAGCAGAATTGTTAAATACCAACCCCACTTCAAGGACACACAAAATCTTCCAGTTGTCATAGTTTGTTGATATACCAGTTCTGTGAAATGTTGTAACACAATTTGACTCTTAGACTAGAAAAGCCAGGATGACAGATGGAATATTCTAATATACCAGCCATACCAGCCATGAAATACTTCAGTAGAGCAACCTTCCATGACCCATCTTGGGGAACAAAAAGCCTCTTTTTTTTGATCCAATGTGTGTCGAAATAAAATGCTAGCGCCATATAAACCTTAAGTGCTTTTTAATGGTGGCTCAAAATGGACTGCAGTTTATACAGCATGCATGTCACTGGCCTCAAAAAGTTCCACCATAGAGCATCAGTTTAGCTGGGGCTTCCTTTGACAACAGGTTCAACCAGCAGTCATACATTTATAACTGTCTGTATATTCTAAATAAATGGCTTGAAAAGTGCAAGCTCTCAACAGTAAAGCTTCAAAGGCCCATGGCTGAAGAGTGGCATGTGAAGGGCAGCCAAGATAACATTAGCTCTAATACCCAGAGCTAGAGCTGGGATTGCAGTGAGGTAAGATGAGTGTCTGGTCCAGACCAGGGTATGCTCTGTGTCTGGTCCAAAACTGAAATCCAATCATGGATATCAAGCTGGATGTGGTAATCCCAGAGAGGTGCTATGAGCTGTAGGACGATCAGAAACAGAGTTCTCTGTCAGATTGTACTCTGAAGCAGTTTGCGAAATGTATCCTTTTTTTCTTTCTGTTTTGTTCCCTTGCACTACAAATTAAAAATATCATGTCTGACTTTTAATAATTAATATCTCCAACCATAATCACAAAATATATGAGCATCTGTTACTATTTCGGACTTTATCTTTAGCGAAAATGTTCTACATGGATGTGTCTTCATTACACTCCGCATGTGTATGTGGGGAATGGTAAAGGATAAGGAGTGTGTCAGCATACGCATACTGCCAGCTGTTTCTTTTAGCGTGTTCCCTCTCTCTCTCACTCTCTTGCACGTCTGCTCTGCCAGTGATCCATCCTGTCTGTGGGAAGCGGCAGCAAAGCAAAGATCAAAAAGATGAGGATGATGGAGCACTGGGGCCCGTTGGAGCCTGGGAGACGCTGATCAGTGCCCCCAAGCATGCTCGCCGAAGACGTGTGTACAAAGGGATGGCTCACACCGGCCGGCTGCTCTCACTCTCAACAGCCATGAACACGCTAGAGTTTTGGACATGCTCATGCAATAACAAGACACTCACAATCACTCTGAGGAGTTCTTCCAGAGTTCAGCTGCGTTCTTCCAGAGTTCACCCTTAGACACCCTTTGGGTGTGGACTACTTTCCCACTCACATGATGCACTACTATTCTGTATTTTTTTACTTTCTCTGCACAGAAAAATATCTTGATCACACACATGCCTTTATCCATAAGGAAACAAGGCAGCGTTAGATAAAAATATTAAATCTTGCAGATATCATATAAAACTTAATATGGATAGTATTATAAAATAAACAATAAAAATGGTATAAATTTGAACAACAATTTACACTCTTGTTTTAAAAGTATTATTTACACTCACTAAAATTTCTATGATTTTAGGCACAGTACAGATTAGACCATACAAGCTGTTTAACAAAGTTTTTGTGGGTTTTTTTTTTTAATTGTTATGTTTGTTGTTTTGGGGGTTTTTGTGGGTTTTTTGGTTGTTTGTTTGTTTTTTGTTTATCTACCAGTTTTCAGTGACCTTCTTCCATAACAAAACACATTATCTCATACTGGTCCCAATGTTAAAGATAAAGATGCAGCCTTTCTGCTTAAAGGATGGAGCAAAAAAGATTAACAATCTATGAAGACTTTAGTTTAGACAGCTTGTTTGGAAATATTTAATTTAGCTTGACCTGCAAGCAACAGCCAATTAAATTCAGTCAACAAATAGAGACATACATTTCACATTGCATTCCTGTTCCCTATTAGGTCATATTAAATAAAACATTTAAAACATTTTTTATGGTACTTTAGATGTAGATTTTATATTTAATGAAGATTGCATGCATTTTGTAATACATTTTTCATTACTCTATCCTTCATCTTCTGCTGTGCCCATCTACACTGCCTTCTAATAATGCTGATTGTTAATTTGCAGAAACAACCAGCATGAGCCAGTTCACAGTGCAGATACCCTTGGTAACTTTACACTATGATGAGAACTATGGCATGAAACCAGTCCTGGTTTATGTAAGAGGATCCATTCACATAGGTATGCTGGTGGTTTGTGTTAAGACTTCAGCAAATAGATGATAAAAAGTTTTTAATCAGAAAAATAAACAATAAAAGTTTGTCGTTTGATCGATTAAAGCCAGCTAATGTAATGCTAATGTGCATTGAAAATGTGTTCATCTGTAGAACTACTGGTTGGGAAGAACTGCATCTTTGTTGCAGCTGTGAGATAGTGCACTGCTCTTCAAAGGCAAGTTGTTGAGCGCACTATCAGCTGGGTAAGTGAGGGTCAATTTTTCACATAGTTTACAGCATTAAAGAAAAAATTTTGGTGACCTTTTACATTTCCCACATAAAAGCCTTGAGAAATGACAGGCTATGACTGGCAGAAACCATGGACTCATTCTCTGCCTAAAGCTTAAGCTCCTGCTCCTAATCCACATTCTGCATTAAATCTAACATACAATGCAGCCATTTGTGTTTCCAATTAAACATTCATGGACAGAAGAATTCAGCCTTGCTTTAAGTTTAGGATTCAAACTTTATAAGTACTTCATGTGGTGATAATTTCTATTAAATCTTTAAAATATTAGAATAAAGGATTCTTTTAATAATAGACATTGTCACGAAACAGTGATAATAGTTCATGCATAGTTTCGTTATCAGGACTTTAATGAAGAGTAAATCACTCACCTGCCTGCTTTAGTAATGATCATCTCTGTTCCTGCCTCATGGAACCTCTTCCACAGTTCCCTCTCATGAAGAACTACTTTGATGTTCTCGATGTTCTTCGTGCACAAAGATAGAAAGAGGTCAACCACACTCAGTTTATAGGTTATTGTAGTAAAACTGATTTGTTCTCACTTTATCCGCAAAGTAAAACGTGATTTGAATTTACTTTTTTGCTCTTAATTTATTCCGAGTACGTTACTGTATTAAATAGAAATCTTCCTTCTGTAGTTTTTCTCACTCTCAGCAAAAAGTCCCGTTTTAATATTTGTATTAAGAAAGCAGTCTAAAGAGTGGCAGAACATCAGGCATTGTTTTACCTGGTCAACTTCATTATTGTGGTGGATGCTTGCAGCCACAGGCAAGCCCAGATGTGAGGAGTCAGTAGCAAGGTCACGAGACTGTGCCACGGTCACACCTTCATCAGCCACAGCTGAGGCCTTTTCTTGGAGCATCTCTGATAAAAACACCAAAAAAGAAAAAAGAAAGTGAGTATTGTCATCATCTATAATTTTTTGTCAGTATTATAAAATTACTTTTTAAAAAAGCTTTCAGTAATATTTGTTTCATCAAAAACCTAATAGTGTTGCATAAAACATTAACTTATTATTATGAGTTTATAATAATATATAATATATATTATAAATTTGCCTTAATTTGATGTTAAGATGTTTTGTAAGGTTTGTTTAAATGATGTAATGTTGTTTAACCTAGATTTTACTGATTTAATATGGCATGACCCGGTCACATTTTTTCACATCCATTACTCTTACTTACAAATTAATGTAAACTGAGTAAATAATCCATAGCACTTCAAAGTTTTATGTAAACCTGAGATGAGATTTTTTTGTATCATTACACATAATTAATATTTTCTATTAGTTATACCCTATATCAGTATTCTATAGCTAATTAAGAATTTACTCGCATTGTTAGGATAGTAAATATAATATTTATATATAAATATATATATAATATTTCAAATATTAACTAATAGTAGTATGAAATATTTACAGGGATTTAGCCTATGTGTTGCTATTAAATGAAATGTTTCTTTTTTATATTATTTTTTAAATATGCTTATTAAAAAAGAGCACAAATGATGTTTTAATGGAAACATTAGCTCATGATGTATGACTCCTATTTTTGTCCATGAGAGTGTCGAGATATAATACAGTAAAAGAAACTGATTAACATTTACATTCTTGAGGGAAAATGTCATAATATGACCTGACCACTTAATTTCATGGAAAAGGTTGAGATCCATTTGTTCTTAAAGTATTGCCTGCCTAAATATTTATATTTCCAACATTACAGCACAGCTTTATGTAAGGAGGCCTAAACACTGCTGATTCCATTAACAGAGGTCACCATCAGAACCTCCTCTCTCACGACCCTTCACTGCTCACACACAAACATTTCATGAAAGGTACGGTTTATAGTGACGTTATCGCCACAGCCGTTCGTCCCTGTGTTGGCGATCCAACCAGCCCACTGCTCACGTGCTGAAGCCCTATTCCCATTTTCCCCTCTAATCTCACACCTATAAACAGCGTGAGTGCACACCCTTCAGATAAAAGGAGAGGAGCAGGATTCCATATAAACTTGGGCAGACATTTGCGGCGGCTAATAAAGATAAGGCCTGACAGCCACAGTGAAGCTGCAGCAAGTCAGCCGCTGACTTTTCCAGTCCAAAATGTGCCTTTCACTTACACTGTTTAACTAAGCCCAGTGAGCGAGAACTGTGTTTATATCTCTGTCACTCTAGACATATAATCTGCTAAACTCTTCTTGGAAGATACTGCCTTTTGCATACAGGTTTTGGAGAACCTATAATCCAAAGTCCTGAGTGATAGCCAAACTTACATTCACCTCTTTCCCTGGGCTAGTAACATTGAGTATTATTTGGTATATTAGGTTATATTTTTAGAAACTGAAATGATCTATTTGTGATTGACAGGAACAAGAGATGATGCAAAGGCTTTTTGAGGCTTTTATTCTGGGGCTGTTTTTGGCTGAATAATGCAGGTATGATGCATGTTATTAAGACAGCTCTCATAAATTTCCTTCTGGCCTGTCATCTTGTCCTGTTGCTCTCATCCTGTGAGGTGCTTTAGCTCAAAAAAGACTCTGATGTGTAATAGATCTAATCATCAAAATCATCAGTGTGAATAAATGGATTAAATATTTTCTGCTACTCACTGGTTAATTTGTGCAAGACTGCTTGATCAGCACGGCCCTTCACCTCACTTTGTGAATGTAGATCCCTGGCTTGAAATTGAGCATATTTAACTAGCCACTGATATGACAGAAAGGACACAAAATCTGAGTATCCAAATCAACATGCACTCATTATTGTTCATTTTATGTCTGTCATGATTGCTGGCAAAGATGAGGTTTAATAAATTCAGGAAAAAATTCTGTTGATGAATAGTTCACCCAAATATTGATCAAAGCATTTTAAACCTTGGTTAGTAAGTAAAACTATCTACAGTGGAACAATAACGAACATGTATTATTTATTTATTTGTTGGTTTTGTTATTTGGTTTCCCATCAATAAAACATTTGTATTTCTCTTGTAAATTTTGTGTATTTAAATTAAAATAATTCTGACTGATGTATTAAGGCAAAGAAATATAAATTTATAACACAGTGACAATTAGTGACCTATATATGCAACAACAACACGGATCCGACCAACCTTACTGTCTGCATTTTATATAGAATATATAAATACAACCAAGTATATATAATAGAAAGTAATTCAATTTATTTAACACTACTGATGATTGAATCTGTAATAATTTACATTAAACATAGCAGTTTAGGTTACTCTGTCATGTATATGTATTATATTAAATTAAGTAATTTAATCAAATCCTGCGATGGCCTGCGAGCTGTCCAGGGTGTACTCTGCCCTCGCCCAGAGTCGGCTGAGATGGGCGCCAGCCTCCCTGTGCCCCTAATTAGGAATAAGCGGTTCAGAAATGAAGGAATGAATGAATTTAATCTCACAGATTTCTAATGCAAGCCTTTGAATCAACCTAAGCCTTTATTCATGGGTATCATTATTAAAATGAACAATTATAAAATGCTCTTAATGCTGTGAGAGTTTTTAGGGAGCATCTCTGATTTTTTTATTAGAAACTCTTTGATTATGGAACAATTTACACATCATCGTTTTCTAACCTTCAAATTCTTTTCAACCTGTTTAAACGGTTAGAAGTGATGCAGGCCCAGTTCATGTTCCTGTCATATTGAGGCTGTTCATTTTTAGACACCACTTTAAATCACTGCAGCTGAGTTGGAGGCTGAATCCGGAACAGGCCAACAGCTTTGATTCCAAGAGCTTTTTTTGCCCCTCTTTCAACAACATCCAATTTTAACTTCTTATGCCAAAATACAATCGTTTTTTTAAATCCGAATAGGATCAATTACATCACATCCGATCAGCCCAGTGCACTCGGTAGTGATCTGATCCATTTCACGCAGCGGATATTCATTCGTGCCCGTTAACGGTGATATAAATATTACCTCCTGAAGTCGACTATTATGTGCTGGATTCCTCCTCCATCTCCTTGCAGAAAGCCGGAACGAGTCCTCGGTGCGATTCGGCAGGAAGTTACGTCCCGGTTAGTGCGCGCGCTGTCTCACAGCATCTCGCGCGTCAAGGCGATGTAACGGTTCTCCCGCAAAACGCCCAGTTCACCAAAAATCCCCCAAAATGAAAGCTGTCAGCTCAGCAGCGGATGCACTGGTGTGTGTTTGCAGAGCTCACTACACAATGTTTTCTTGAGGGTACAAAAAGGGGTCTGTGCCGAACTGCTTGATTTGTTAAGACAGTAGGGGTGAATTACAGGGCTCTCTCACGCGCTCTCCTCCTCCCTCTCATGTCTCATCGCTGACGTCGCACTCGATAACAACACCTATAAGCGGCCCTCAAACTCTACCGACTACTCGAGCAACCACAACACCAGCGATTCTTCCTCTTCTGCACAAAACAAGTTATCATTCGCGGCACTAAACATCCTCAAATCCTCCCCAATCTCAGATTTATATTATTGTGCTATACCTAAATCAACTTCAAACCTTTAAACTAAGATACGATTAGAGACTAGAGAGTGATTAAAGATCTTTTTGTCTAAAGTCCTAGGGTATGAATCCTGATAAAGAATCATTCTAATTGTTTTTTTTTAAATAATCCATATAAGAGTGTGTAGTTTGCTACAAGGTCAAGGGCACATACTGCCCGGGGTCATGTGAATAAACTGAGAGTGATGAACAGGTATATATAGGCGAACTAGCCTACTGCTTTCACTATATTTTTTAATGTGGTTTGAGGGGCTGTGTGGTTTTTGTTTTTGTTCCACTGCTTATTTGTATCTTGACGCTTAGGATTTCATTTAAAAGTGGTTGAGGATTTTGCTTTAAAACTCCTGGACATAACCAGTGAAATATGATTGTGGTTTTGGGGTAAATTGGTCAAAGTATATCGCTGAAAGATCGATAAATCACCTGGCACACTGGTGCAGCTTTGGCGTTATTTCTGCTGCTGACACGACAAATGAAGGGCAACAGATTGGATATGCCTCTCACAACACAGTATTTCATTTTTACTGGATAATGACTGGACGATACTTCTGCCAAACGTTTCTTATTGAATGAATGAGACAAAAGTTATTTGAGCTGTGAGAGAGGACTGCACTATACTCTGATAAAGCCAAAGCTAAAACAATGCTGCTTGGCTAGCACTTACTCCTTTTCTTTTAATACACAAAATATATTTAGATAGTTTTATATCATTATGGAAATATAGTTATAACTAGCCTATATAATAGAGTGACTTAGCTACCTAAAAATTTACCAAATTACAAAAAGACAAATTATTGTATGACTATATATAAAATGAACATCAATTAGAAAAATGGATAATACTGTTAAATAAAATCAGTGTTTGCTGTTAGCTATTAGCTGTAATTAAATTCCTACTTAATATAGGCTCTTTATATCATTATATGGGCCTATACCTTTTCAGTCGCTGTAGTTATGGTATAACTATTAGCAAATCATACTGTAGTAGTAGTTGTAGTAGTAGTAATAGTAATAATAATAATAATAATGTTATAATAATAATAATAATGTTATAATGATGATGATTATTATTAATATTAATGTAGTTATAACATGTTAATTGCTTGAAAGCTTTTTGTATTTTTATTGTCTACGTTTATTTGAAAATAAGGGAAAGTTAACAGGCCAACTGTCCATAAAATTAATAAAATAAAAATTAAAATGAATGAATGAAAGAAAATAACACTAATATTATTATAATCAATTCAAAAATATTTAGGCATTATTACAGCAGATCTTATTTTTTCATTTATCAAGTACAAATAGAAATCTTAGTTGTCTCATATAGTTTCCACAAAGCATACCAACCTTACAGTAGATTTAACGTCCAAGACCAAAAGTGACGCAAAAATATGAGGCTGTAAATCTCATCCATGCAAAGGCCAAAAACTTCACTCACTCTCTTGGACTTCAGTGTATTTTGTGTTGAGTATTTAGAATAAAAGGAGTTCTGTTTACTCTTTAGGTAACTAACTGCTCTGGTGAAACAGTGGACATCTTTTCTGTGCCATCCGCTGATCATCAGACAACTAAAATAAATTTAGGTCGTAGTAGATTTTGATTATGCATAAATAATCTAATTAGAATTATTGTGAATGTTTAGGACGAGTCTAATCTGATGTTAAGGCCTATAAGATGATTAGCTGGTGTGTACACAAGGCCTGAGCAAGGCTAACACTTCCACCCTCGCCTCCAGAAGGCTGCCATCACCTAGTCTAGTGTGTATATAATCATTTCAATCTTTAGTTTTTATTATGTGTTCCTGTGCACTGTCTATACGACACGTTATTAAAATGCTCTTACCTTTGGGTTGATTCGGGTAAGAAATCTCTGGGTGCCTTTTGATTTCTGAAAACCAGAAGCGTTACACCGCACCGTGCTATAGAAGATGTCGCTATAAAGAGGATGAATTTTATTATAGGTGCTGAATTGAGCTGGCTTTCTCAAAGAGAATTTAACCATCACTCACTCCCACCATCACGTGGTCTAAAAATTAGAAGCAGGAGCAGTGTTAGGTTCCGTGTGTGTGTGTGTGTGTGTGTGTGTGTGTGTGTGTGTGTGTGAGAACGGACCCGGAGATTTCCCAAAACTTTACAGTCTAACGTAACATCCATCATTTACTGATGTCACTAAGCCTGAGCCTTTAGCTTGATGTAAGAAATACTTTGTGATTTAATTGTCTACATATTTACACGTCACCACATCACAGGGTATAAAGTGTGATACAAAAAAAGAGCGATTTTCCCGGTGTGTCTGTATAAAAACGAAATTGTTTATTAGTTGAAAAAAAATAAATTAGTTGAGAAATCCATTGACATTAAAGTAAAAGGCTCTATACATTTTGTGATATTTTAAAAATCAGATAAACACAATTGCCTCAAATTCTTTATTCGATATATATATGTATATATATATATATGTATGTATATATATATATATGTATATGTATGTATGCATACTTTCATTCAGCGATAGAGCCATTGTCTCTCCATCATCCTAATGCAATTAAATAAATAAATAAATAAATAAATAACGCAAGAGAATGGCAGAGGCATGAATAAGGAGATACCTCTAGTGTTAGTTGTTAGTAAGTTAGTGTTACTTGTGTTTTTGACTTTGCGTTTTGGTATAATGACCCACAGGACTGCTCAGAGGGCTGTAATGGATTTTTTACACAATTTTACGAAAAACATGCTTAGAAAAAACCCAACAAAAGAAATTATCTTTCAGATTAAAAGCTCACCTTTCTTAAAAATATCATGGGTGTAAGCTATTAACCAAATGTCGAGGAAAGAACAAGAACATTATAATTATGACTTAAATATTCTTCTTATAATAATTGATAATAATAATAATAATAATAATAATAATAACACCAACAACTTCTTTTTCTTCTTTTTCTCCTTGTTCTTCTCATTATTATTATTATTATTATTATTATTATTATTATTATTATTATTACTATTATTATTATAATAATA
>JBCNYG010000013.1:15101390-15124518 GCA_039654305.1 Porochilus rendahli | reverse complement strand
CGGCTGAGATGGGCGCCAGCCTCCCCGTGACCCTAATTAGGAATAAGCGGTTCAGAAAATGAATGAATGAATGAATGTATTAAAAATGTGGATTGATATATTTAAGGAACAGGGTCCTGGTGTGTATATCACACATGGTAGAATATAAATTTATCATCTATTTACTTATACCAAGAGCACACACTGCGTGTATTTATGTCTCTGCTGCAGCACACTAGTTTTCTAGGTCATGCTCAGCACTAATAAACTGTGGTTAATTTTCTTCTGCTTTGTTTTTCTCTCTTGACCCATTTTCCTAGCTGATGTAATCAAAGCCAAAATCCATCGGGGTTTGAAGTCATTTCTTCAAACAATTAAAGCAGAGTGCTTTCTGTAATATTGCCGCAGGGTTTGAGCCCTATAAACATCAATTTGAATGCCGAATTAACTTTTTCTTTGGGGTTTTTGAGGAGTGTAATATTGTCTGTGGGTATGTGTTCCAAATCTGCACCTGAGTTAATTAGGTATGAATAAATATACCGCATAAAGGTATGGGTTCATTCATTAATTCTTTTCCATCATTTTTTTGATTGTTTTTTGTTTACTTAAAGCCTGAAAAAAAGAAATTAAATAAAACAATTAGCCAGTGGTGGTGATGGCATGGTGGCTTAGTGGTTAGCATGTCTGCAACACAGCAAGAAGGTCCGTGGTTTGGTTCCTGGGCTTGGCGAGGGTGTTCTGTGTGGAGTTTGCATGTTCTCTTTGTGCTTGTGTGGGTTTCCTCTGGGAACTCTGGTTTACTTTTACAGTCTAATGACATGCGTAGATTGGTTGTTCCAAGTTGCCCCTAGGTGTGAGTATGAGTGTGTTGTGTGTGTTTTGGCCCCGCAATGGATTGGCAAGCTGTTCAGGCTGTACCCCATCTTTGCCCAGAATTAGCTGAGATAGGCTTCAGCCTCTCCCTGAACCTATTAGGATTAAATGGTTCAGCAAATGGATGGATGTATGGACAGATAGATGGATGAATGGATGAATGGATGAATGGAAGGATGGGTGGATGGATGGATATTTGAAGTATCTCAAGTAGTTTGTGTTAAAAAAGTTACTAAATCATGAGACATCCTGAATCCCGAAAATCAGATGAGACAGCCTCTCCGTGACCCTAGTAGGATTAAGCAAATGCATAGATGGATGGATGGATGGAAAGTAGGTGGATGGATGGATGGACATTTTAAAAGCATCTCAAGCAGGTGGGGCTAAAGACATTACTAAATCACAAAACAGGAAATATTGTTTCTGCATTTCTCCTTTATTAAATAATTTTTTTCTGCCACACCCATCCATTTACAGGAAATATCTTGTGAAAGACTTTGCCAGTTCTCATCAACCGTTGCATTCTTACTTCTTTGGGGTTTCTCAAGAAGCTTTTTTTATTATTTTTTTTTTTATTTAGAAAGCTACAAGATTTCATGGATTTATTAGTGTTTAGTTCTATAAGCCACTTGTGGCTGCTGCTTGGCCCACCCTGTATGATGGACTGTACCATGGGCGTTTTAAGCACAGGAGTGATTGAAGTGACAAAGTAGCCTACATACTATCCATGTCATATGCTGGGTTTGGACACAGCAACACATACTCTTTAAGTACTCAAACAGCTCTTTAAGTACAAAGAAAGAATAATATTATTACTAGTAATAAACCCGAGATACCTCCTGTACTGAGCTATTCAAGTTAATGATGTATTGAATCAGTACAGTTTAATTGTGCAGTTTGCCCTCTGTCTTATTTAGGATATGCTTGAATATGCATTACAGCAAAATGTTCCTGGATCAATTCCCAGGCTGGGGCATTTGTGTGTGGAGTTTGCATGTTGTCCCTGTGCTTGTGTGGATTTCCTCTGGGTACTTTGTTTTCCTCCCACAGTCCAAAGACATGCACAGTAGGCTTCTTGGCTTTTCCAAGTTCCTCCTAGGTATGGAAATGAGTGTGAATGGTTGTGTGTGTTGGCTATGCAATGATCTGGCAAGCTGTCCAGGGTGTACCCCACCTTCGCCCAGTGTTGGCTGAGATTCCCGTTAATGTAGTAGGATTAAGCAGTTCTGCAAATGATTGAGTGTCTGCTCATGTTAACCCTTAGCACGCATTTGAATGTGAGCCAAATGTGTATGACAGAGTATTGTTGCTTGAACAAGTGAGTGTTGTTTCAATGTGAATAGCAACCCCAGAATGCACTGGTGCGCATGGAAAGTGCTCATCAGGGACAGGCTGTAATCACTTCTGTGGATCTTTGTTTAGCAGTTGAGTTTAATGACATGCCTTGTCTTTTACAAAAGCAAAGAGGTTTGTTGGTCAAAAAAAAAGAGGATGACAAATAAATGTTTTAGAGAGAAGTTGGCAGTAACGTGTCATACATCCCTAAAAGTTTACTTCATTACATGCGATATACATCTAACACATGTCAGAGAGTGTAATCGTGTGCGAAGAGGTTTTACTGTGCATTCGGCTGCAATCATTTATATTTTTAAATGATTCATAGATACCTTACAAGCTACAGTAGTTGACTGGCAACCTTGTGTGTTACAGTGTTGTATTTAGAATAAACAATAACAGTATTTTTATGCTTTTTAATATTTTCCCTGCAGCATTTGTGTAGTCTGGCCCAGAGAAGACTATCAGCACCCAGTGTGGTGTTTGGGAAGGCGCTGGGAATACCTTGGCCCTCTATCAGGTAGGACATCTTTCTTCCAAGTCTGTACTGTGCTGAATCTTTAATAATCTTATTATTATTATTATTATTATTATTATTATTATTATTATTATTATTATTATTATTATTATTATTATTATTATTATTATATACATTTTTGTCTGAAATAATTTGACAGTTTCTAGTGACAGGACAAGGATTATAATAATAAACATAATAGTAAATATAAAACTTTATACAATAATGCAGCTTAGTGTGATTTACCAAAAATAATGGAACATTACTAAAACATTCATTCATTCAATCATTTCTGAACCGCTTATTCCTAATTAGGGTCACGGGGAGGCTGGCGCCCATCTCAGCCAACTCTGGGCGAGGGCGGCGTACACCCTGGACAACTCGCCAGCCCATCGCAGGGCAGAAACACGCTGACGGCTATGCAGCCCCCTTTTCACGAAAGTCATTAATAAAACAAATGGACATAAAAAACCTAAGTAGAGAAAAAAATATAGTAGCTAGCCTGAACTTGCCCACATGAATGCATAAAACAAATAAAATACAAAGAATACAAAAAATATATAAATAAATGTTTAAGATGAAAAATAAATAGTAATATACAATAAAATGTTTCAAATCAAGCAGAATGAAACATTTCTAAAGAGTTGTAGCAGTATGAGAAAGAATTTCTGGCCTGTATAATAAAAGGCTATTTTTTAAAAATGTACTTTCTTTTAAAAATATTTAGCAGGCTAGGTTTCCTGATATTTATTAGTAGTGTGCTCCGTTGCTTTGGGTCATAATTGGCAGAAGCTGCATCCCTGATTTTCTTTTAACTGTTCCTGGGAACCTTCAATAAACCAGCGGCAGAGGATCACACTGGTCTTGACAGAACATGGTTAACAAGGGAGTTAGCAATATAGTGCAGTCCAAGCCCATTAAGCACTACGTATATAAGGAAGCATTTTAAATGTTATGGGTAACAAGGTCAGGGCAGCTAAAACTAATGGGCTCTTTTCTCTTGGTTCTGGGTAATAGCTGAGCTGCAGAGGTCTGAATGAGCTGAAGTCTCTTGGTGTGAATTTTTTATTTTGTAAATTGTATTCCAACCCAAATCAGAAGAAAAGGAGACAGTACGTTGAAACTTGAATTAACAAAGAAAAATAATTGACATGTGACATGTTTTTTTGGTTATTCAGATCATGAATTCTTTAGTTTTTTATTTGTTTGTTTTCCAGAATAAACCCTTAATGGCATTTTGATTCTTGTAAAACGTGTGTAGCAGTATGGGGTCTTCACTGTTGCACTCTGTTTGAGAATTTTTCACGTTCCTTATTGTGGACAGGTCAGAACTACAGGCAGGCTAGTCCAGCACCTGTACCCACTTCTTGCACAACCATGCGTTTGTAATGTGTGTAGAATATAGTTTTGCATTGTCTTGTTGAAATATGCATGCACATCTTTGTAAATATGTTATCTTTTCTGCAGCAGTATATTTCTGTAAAACCTTTATGACTGTTTTTGCATCAATGCTGGGAAAATGTACCTTTGTCCAGGGTACTGATGCAGCCCAATACCATAACATCCTGGTGACAGTCCTTTTTGTCCTGGGTCCTGAGTTTACCCTGGGATGTCCATGTTCCATGGGGGGGGTGTCATGGGATCAAATCGTGATGATCTCGAGGGAACATGGTGAAATCGTGATGATCTTGAGGGAACATGGTGAAATCGTGATGATCTCGAGGGAACATGGTGAAATCGTGATGATCTTGGGGGAAATTGGTGGAACCATGATGATCTTGAAGGAAGTTGCTTGATTTGTGATGATCCTGAGGAACTTGTTGGAATCATGATTATCATGGGGAACTTGGTGGATTTGTGATGACCTTTGGGGAACCCGGTGGAATCGTGATGATCTTGGGGGAACTTGAATTAATCGTGATGATCTTGGGGGAACTTGATTTAATCGTGATAATCTTGGGGCAACTTGGTGGATTTGTGATGCTCTTGGAGGAACCTGGTGGAATCATGATGATCTTGGGGGAACTTGGTGGATTTGTGATGCTCTTGGAGGAACCTGGTGGAATCATGATGATCTTGGGGGAACTTGGTGGATGTGTGATGATGTTGGGGAAACCTGGTAGATTTGTTACAATCGTGGTAAAGTTTTTCACTGTTAAAAATTTTGCCACAGTTATTACAATTCATTACAATTTTACACCAATCGCAATAGAATGTGGAAACGTAACAAACCATAATGCGGCATTATAGGGGATCTTAATGATCTTGGAAAAACAATTCCTTCAAGTTTCACCTCTTGGATGTACTTTTTTATGCCACAATCGTGCTCATAGCATGGTCATAAGTCATGATGTTCCATGCTTTTTTGAATCATGGAGATCATGGCCCCATTGTAAACCCAGGTTAATAGAAGGCATCCATTTATTCCAGGGAAAGACCTGGAATATTGATTTTTCTTTTTCTGATCACACTACATGTTTCCACTCTGTGATAATCAATTCCAGATGCCCTTAAAGTTCACAGTTAACATAAAGCTTCCTTTTTCACTGTAAAGTTTTAACTGACATTTATGGACATAACTCCACAAATATTATCGTGCTTTATGAAGGTTTGGCAAAGCTTTCTCGCTTATGGTTATATCAGCTATAGGAGAATGAGATTTTGTGATGCAGTCCTGTCTGAGGGAGTGGAGATCACAGGTGTTTAGCTTGCCCTTTTTAATGCACCAGAATTCTTCCAAATTCTATGAATTGTTTAATGATTGGCTTCCAATGGCTTCCTATCTTTCTTTGAGGAGCACAGCTTTTAAACATTTTAATACATTTGCATTTGTCATACATTAAATTGCTGACAAACCTTTCTTGTATACTCTTTTGGTACCAAATGATGATTACAATCACCTAATGACATCATCTGTTTCAAATGCATCATTATTTAAATGTATTACCTTATTACTAGCCTTACATGAACCCATCCCAACTTTTTTGGAGTGTATTGTAGGCCTGTAATGCAGCAGTGGCTGTATATTAACAGATGAAATGAAGTAAAGATAAAACATGAGGTTTTTAATTTGCATTTTCCAAACCCATCTAAACTTTTTCTGATTTGGGTTTGAAAAAAAATGTGAATGTTGACAATGAGGGCTTCATTAAATGAACAGGACAGCATTGTTCAACACATCACTCCAAAATCCTTGACTGATGGATATCCTATATCTGTATAGAATGGTGTTCTTGCCAAGAATTTCTTATTTCCTGCATTCCTAATCCCCATAACCTGATCAGGATTGTGGTGGATCAGAAGATGTGGTAGGAATACACAAGGAATGGGAATGCCAATCCATTACAGGACACTATGAACACTTGTATTCATTTCTAGGCAGAGTATCCAGGAAAAAAACATGCAGACTTGGATAGTGATCCAGGCTCAAGAACAAAAAGGGGTCCATGGAGCTGTGAGGTGACACTGTGTCATCATGCCATCATAAAAACATGCTTTACTTTCTCCCCCACTAAGTATAACAGTTTTATAAAATAATGATGCTTTTTAAAGATCCTTTTCAAGTCATCCTTCACGGCCCTGACAAAAGCACACACACACAAACACACACACACAATGTTTGTCAGGTGTGAATGATTTGATTCATCCAATAAATAACTACAGCATTTCTTCATCAAACTATTTTAGATGTTGAGGTACATTAATTAATGTAACCACTAGAATTACACCCAATTTATTGCTTTTTGTCACCAACCATTATTTATGTCACCACCGGCGTTCTTTATACATAGATCATTTTAAACTGCTAGCTAAATTTAGAATATCTGCAGTGCTGCTTGAAAGTATGTGAACTTTTTTTTATATTTCGGCATAAATATGATGAAAACATCTGAAAAGGAAGTCCAAAAAATAAAACTAATTTAAACAAGTAAACAAAAATAAAACACGTCTTTTATAATAAAATAAACCACGTCTCATTTTCCTGAGGTTAGCTGACAGTTGTTTAGATATTTTTCTTTTGAATTAACTGCAATAATTCAAAATTCACAGTTACATGATGACAAACTGCACTGGCCCAGATTCAGCAAAGCAGGCCAAAAACCATGATACTCTCACCACCATATATTATAGATGTTATACGGTTCTTATGCTGAAATGCAGTGTTTTCTTTTCTCCAAACATAAAACTTTTCATTTAAACAGCAACAACAACAAAAATTCTATTTTGATCTCATCCATCAACAAGGTCATGAGTAAATGAAAACCAAGTAATAGTTATTCACTTAATATAAGGTGGATGTTGCTGAATAGTTCCTGAAACAGAATGGACAAGAACCAAGTCTGGGGTGAATTATTGTTTTGGTATGTACTACATAGGAACATAAAACAAACTAAATCAATATTTTATATCTCATTTAACCATTAAAGAGCCAGGTCAGGTGAGTTTTCTGATTTCAATTTTTTATATATGCCAATATTTTTACTGATTTCTCTGAGAGCAGTTAAGCATGTGTTTGCTTTCTGACAAAAAAAAAACATTCTCAGTGATTGATTTCATTCTCTTTCTTCCTCATTTGCCAAACTGCTTAATTCTATTAGGGTCATTGTCTAAGAAGAATTTCATTCTGAATAGTTCACCAGACCATCAGAGGTCAACACCCACAAACATTCACACTCACACCTAGGGGCAAATTGAAACATTTAACCAAATGTGCATGTTTTTGGACTGTGGGAGGCAACTGGAGTACCCTGAGGAAATCCATACAACCATGGGGAGAACATACAAACTCCACTTGCCCTTGCTGTGCCTGGGAGTTAATGATTTAGCATCATTAATGATTAGAACACTACAGTCATGAAACAAAATATTTCACGTTTACAGAGATTTTTAAGTGTTAAATAGCAATTTTTTTGGTTTATAGCTACCAGAGATCGACACACAGACACAAAGCATGAAACCTTATGGTGTATATAGAGATGAATAAATGTTCAAACAAGCCTTAAAAAATTATGTTGATGCATTACTATACCTTCTAAATTGTGAAGCTTTATTCTATTAACTCCTAAAGATAGCACTGAGTGGTACACTAAATAATTTTAAAAGTGTGGATTGTTTGTTTTAAAACAGCTGGTTGGTCTCGTACCTTCAGTGACCCATTGTTTTTTCCATCATGGAACAGATTGTTAGTCTTTGATAATCTCTTGTGGTCATCTGTAAGACAGCACCTAAGCATAGTCGAAGACCCTGGTGAGGGGTACAAAGAATTTGTCCAGGTTATCTCTCTTTCTCAGCAGTTCCTCAGATCTGGTCATGCCGTTGCAGAAGACAAACAGACACATTCACCAAGCAGTGGAAGGTATGATGTCCACAAGTATTAAGTATTAAGTACATACAAGTATGTTTTGCTCTAACTGGTTCATAAAGACGAGTGACATAAAACACAAGTGTACTTTTAAACACATCTAAATATTTGTGATAATTGGAGCCACAAAACTTAAACATTTATTATTATCATGATTAATATGATTATTATTATTAAAAATAATAATGATAATAATAACAATATTAATAGTGATTTATTGTACAAGTACGTTGTCTAGAAGCATCCATACCATTCATATCTGAAAACACGTGAGGATGTGGGTATTTTAAAGGACGATACTGTGACACCTAGCGGTAAATGAGTGTATTAATGTATCACCTGTTAATCCTGGCTGGTTTTGTAGATGAAAATAAGTGGCAGGACTGTGTTTATGTATGGCGCTTAGTAGTGGAGAATTAGATTAAAATTTAAATGCGTTTAAATGTAAGTATTCTTTTTTGTACTTCTTTTTGTATTTCAAACGAGTGAAATAAAAGGTTTCTGATGGTCCTTTTCATTTGGAAAGTTCTTGTTTCTATATAGATGCTCCTCTCCTCTCAGAAATATCCAATATCTTTCTTTAACATAATTTAAAATATTTTCTTTGTCCCTAAAATTTTCACAGAAGTTGGATGCAGGTTATTTTAGTACAAAACCCTAGTGATTTGAACAATCTTCCTTTTTCTCTGTTGCTTCTGCTTCAAGCTTCTTTGTTTTCTCGTTTCAACAAAGTTGATATTAGTCATTGCAAATGTTTAGCTTATTTGTGCTACAAATGTAACTGCTTTAGCTGTTCTTTAGAATTGTGTTTTTGTTGTTTGTTTTTTTTGTTAAGTCAGTATGGTTGAGGGGTTGGGCAGTGGGAGTCGAGCGGTCTGTTTTTTGTTTGTTCTTTGTTTTTTGTTTTTTAGTCCTTTTTTTTACTTTATATGCTTTTTATGTGTTTTACAATATCATATTTGTATTTAAGTGATGTAGTATAAATTTTATTTACATTAATGTGTCCAGAAGGTGGCGGTGAGTGCTTGCTTTTGGGTTTTCCTGCTTTTTTGCATAAATCCTGATTCTTCAGTGGTCCTGTAAAGATTCCCTCTCTTAAATTAGTTCTAGCAAGGAATGTGCTGCAGTGTTTGTTATATACTGGGGACAGTTCAGTGCATTAGATGAAAGTTGTTGGCTTTATTTAAACACGTAAACACAAAAGTGTTATAAAGTGCAAAAGTTATAAAATACTGCTTGCTGAGTGAAGCTCTAGCAGAGATGAACAAGATGTCAAACTGCACAAAAAACATATTAAGCTGTCATTCCTTTTCAGTGATGAAGCCTATCCTCTCAGGTAGTTTATTTGATTTATATTGCAAGAGTTGAGAGAAAAGCGACTGTAAGGCCATGTTTAACATTGACAGTAAGCATATTTCACACGCACGGAAAGAATTTACAAGGGTGGGACTAAAAAAACACATTGTTAGTGAGGCAATTCAGAATAAAAGGTTTTAATTTGGGATCAATGGTGATCAGTTTCAGAGCTTCAGGAAAAAAGGAATACTTATTAATCATTACTAATAGGCTTTTTCAGTTAAACACTTTGAAGTGATTTCTACAACATGTAACCTACACATGTTTAGCTACACGATTTGTTCAAGTCCTTGTTAGTAAGGTTAACTGGGATTAAAGGCTTCATTTTACTGTAAACCTTGGACTCGGGAGAAAAGGTTGTATGAAGTGACATGCATAGTCGCCACTGTACCAGCCTCTGGAGGCAGTGCTGTAAGATGGGGCTCCTTCAGTTGGAGGTCTAGGCTCAGTACGGTAATGTGGGAATAAAATGAACTCGGATTATTACTTGAATGTACTGAATAACCAATAACACACCAATATATTTTTTTTCTTTTCTGATGGGCCATATTCAAGGATAGCAATGCCAGGATTCATCCGGATCTATTCGTGAATGGGTGTGAAGCCTATTAAAATTCTGGTTTGTGCTACAAAATACTTTATAGGTTGGTTTAAATTGCCTGCTGTCGATGTGAGATAAATGTTAATCTGGACAGAACTTAATGTTGCTTGTTAAAACTATGCAATTGTAAATGTGTACCATAATCAAAGCTAGAAGGCAGTCCAACAAAATATAAGAGAAATATTAGAAAATGCACAAGCTTTAAATTTGTTAAGTAGTTTATGTTAAAAGGTTTACTTAATTACTTCTTATTATTTGGAAAATCGGTCTAAAAAAGCCAGCAGTAGGCTACAGCTTCACAAAGTTTTATTTATGGTTTTATTTCTCAGGCTCAGCAATTCGCTGGGTTTCAGGCCCAGACAAATTATTAATAATAATTGCTAATTAGGCTTCCTCGAATAAGCCACGATAAAGAAGAGTTTGCAGTTTTCTGTCCGATTTACTGGACACTTCTGAAAGTGTTCATTTAACCCTGTCACCCTGCTGTGTGCTGTAATTTATAATAATAATTACAGCTAATAATTAATGGAAATGAATTAAGATTAGTTCTCTGTTACTCAAATGCGACAGTAATTTGATTTTACAATGGTATAGCTTCATTTCCCCTTCTTTGGGAATAAATTATTCAGAAATATACAAAATGTACAGCTTTTTGTTAAGGTTTTTTTGTTCGTTTTTGGTGTTTTTCTGCACAAAACCAAAAAAAATCTAAAAAGTGAAAAATCCCTTTATTACAGAGCCAAATCATAATCACGTCTTCCGAAGCGAATAACTCGTATGTAGCTATTAACACACTCCTAACCCTAAAAAGGAAGGTCAGTGAGTATGTAGAGGTTAGACCTTATATTTAATAATGCTTAGTGTTAATTACATTAATGTTTAGGTAGCTCTGAGAAATCCTTAGATTCAGTGGGAATTTACAAGTCGGAGTGATATCAGTAAGAAGTCATCTTTACCCCTCAGTGGTTATAGGTTTTCAGACTACTCAGTGTTCAGTTTCAGTCTGCAGATAAAGAACTGATAGTGTGAGAAACTACACGCATATGAATGCTTATTTTGTCTTTTCTAAGGAAGGGAAGGGGGGAAATGTATCTTGCTGTATAAATTCACAATAGGTAAATTACCAGGTTTTACACAAGTGCAGTCTTTTTGAGCAGTTATCGGTTAATTAGTTTGGACAAATAATAAAATCGAGTTACTTGCTCTGTTAATTAAAGAGAACAGTGTTTAACAATGTCCCATTAATACAAATGTGGGTTTGTGGTTATGGCAAGAGAAAGAGCAAAAAAAAAAAAAGCACGAGAATAATCTCTAATTAAGAGCTGGAAGTGAAGGTCGCAGTGCTTTAGGAGCGGGTGTGTGAAGCACGTCGGCCAGCAGCCAGGCGACAGGCGCCGGAGCAAACACGCAACACAAAGGACTGTCTGCAGCCTGGAGGCCATCATCCTTCATCCCATATCCTCCCTTATTTCATTCTGTACTGGGGCCCATATTACAATGCATTATTATTATTGTTATTAATATTATTATTGTTGTTGTTGTTAGTACTATTATTATTATTATTATCGCCAGTAGTAATAATTCCTGTAATAAAATATGTGATTCTAATATTAAGCATGTTGTGATCACCAGAGGGCGCAGTAACCTATATCTTATCATTCACAGTTAATTGGGCAACGAAAGATTTGTGTATTTCCATAGCCCAGGTTTCACGAGTGACATGCAGTGAATGTGTACAATGTTAAATGATTAAAAATATTCTCTCACTTGGTTTCCAAAAAAATGTTTCACATTTTTTATTTAACACCTTTGCCTTAGAGTGGTTCAACCTTCGTTTAGAAAAAAAAACAAGATTAAGGGTACAGTAGCACATTCGTTTGGTAATTGGAAAAAAAGAGATTTATTTTTGCCTCAGAGTGGATTGTATCATTAGTGATTTATTCAATCCTACCAAACTAAAACAAAATAACTACTGCTAGATTTCACTGATAATAAACTGAGGTAATAGCTTCACTTTGAGGTAAAGGGTATTACGTAATCGCACCAGAATTCACACCTGACTTTGAATTCTTACCAAATTTAATGATTAATTGGTCTGTATGTCTGTGTATTAAATATGTTTGCTTGGGTAAGGTTTAATAGGGTAGTTTAAAAAATTGCTCCGCCAACAGAAATTAATTCAACGCGTTTTTATTGAAAGTGTGAAGGAATCCAACAACAAAAAATCCAAACAACCATCAAATGCGACACGTCCATTTTCCTAAAGCCTGTGTGAGCTCTAATCCATTCCATGATGACGCATTTAAGTCTCGTGTTTTGGAGTGAATCTCCCGAGACCGTACACTAGCATGTTCAATAGTGTACCATCTGGAGCATTCAGGGTACACTTATGGTGACCTGCTCTTGACATATTTATTATTATAGTAGTGTGCGGTTTTGAACGGCAGTCACAAGTATTCTTCAACTAACTATTGAAAGAAGACACGTTTCTGTTAACGTGTCACAGGCAGATTAAAACTGCGTTGCATCACAGATAGAAATTATCTGCTTCAACCCAACAAGCGCTATGAAGGAGCTTTCATTTACAATATTACAGTTCATGTAAAATGAAAAAAAAATGCACAAAGTTAAACTCTAAATAGTATATACACGCACATATACAGCTGTGAATAAATTAATACCGATTTGCATATTCTTGGATTCTTATAGCTTATTTACAGAATTTCTTTTTAATTACATTAAATAGGTCACGCGCACAGTTGCCCGCCGGATTATCACAAACAGTCCACTGACTCTCAATGCAATCCCTTTTTAAAATACACTTCTTATTTGGATGTAGCTTGATTGATTTACAGTTGAACAGTTTGTAAGTGTCGTTTGATCCTTATCCACCGTTGTGTAGCCAGCAGTGACATTTTCTAACATTCTGTAAAACTGGCCTCTCGGTTTTCTTCTCGTTTATGGACTCTTGTAACTTTTTCAGTACGTTTTCCATGAAGTCCGTTAGAATGTAGTGGATTGTAGATTGTCTTCGCAGCATATGGAAATATCTGTTCAAGTTTCCACCTCGAGAGCACCAAGTTAGTTTTTATTCATCGTATTTCGTTAGTTATTTCCTTCTTGTTTGCTATTGCCACTGCGATCATCCATGGGTTAAAAAAAAGTAGGGGAACATCCTTCGGATAGTCACTTTACAATAACATCCTCTGCCAGTTCAAGTCATGCCCTGGATAGGTTTGTTGATCCTGGCTCATTTGGGAGAGTTCCTGGGTGAGGATGGCTCCCTTTGGCTTTCCAGGCCGCTCACTAACCTCTGGATGTTCTGCAGTTCATTGATGGACTCCTTCAGTGTGGCCTTGGGAGAGCCGTTTCTCTGCGAGGACGCGGGTTTGTGATTAATTTGATCAGGCACAGGACTTGCCTCCCTGCTGCCTGATTTCGAGGACCCTGATGAGGGATTTAGGCCACCTGGCAATCCGGTTGTGAGCAGGTTTGTGCTTTGAGGAATCGCCACTGGAAGTTGATAAGGGCTGAAACGTAGCCGCGGCCGTGAGCTGTTCAGGAAGGGGTTCTGGGAGAGAGAAGATGAAGAACTGCTGGCGGGGAGCGCAGAGGCCGCAGCGGCTGCTGCAGCCATGTACGTGTACGGGTAGGGGAACAAACCCCCGAATGGAGGCATGGGGATACCCTGCATTAAAAAAAAGAAAAATAATTTTAAATAAATATTAAAATGTTTAGCAACAAGCCTGTAATTGAGAAGTATGTCTAGTCACTCAGATTCAGGGCTGGGTGAGTTTTCTGCCTTTAGGCCTATATATTAAAAATGATGTTTTGAACGAATGAAATCTCAAATATAGTGGCCTGTATATCGGCACTTTTAAATTAATAGCTCAGACGTTTGTTTATCTTTTGATAAATCTTTTATTGCGTAATGTTTTGCTTATTAGTTTGACTGACAGCATGACCAGGCTTGAGCACCTGAACAGCCAAACCCTGGTGAACTCCTGCACTGTGTGTGAACTGTCTTCATATAAACTACTCCTGGGCATGAAGTGAACAGAAGTTTTTTCTGCTCATGACTTTGGCAAAATCTAGTGTTACTCGTTCATTCATTTATTGCAAGATGCATATTAATCGACGGCCAGCGATATTACACTGAAATTTGATTGAAAGTCTTACCTGAGACGCTAGCATATGCTGAGAGAGGTGAAAGGGAAATGGATTGGGGCTACTTCCGGCTCCTTGTGCCGGAAGACTGCCATTTTCCAAGCCGCTTGTTCCTGATACTGAAGCCAAGAGATGTCCCATACTCATAGCTGAAAATGCTCCAGGGCCCATCGCGAATTGTCCTGGGTGAAAGAGCAGAGGCTGTCCGGTGTTCAGAGGGTTAAAGAAATGTTGATTGTGCAGGCCGGAGAGAGCTAGACTCTGCAGATGTCCTGCTCCGAAATGTGATGGACTCTCTGTCTGAACCACAAGGGGCGAGAAACTGTCCTTACTGCCGCTAAGACCCCCAATGTCCACGCCCTTCTTAGACGACTCTGTGTTATCTTTCCTGTGCTTGTTCTCCGGTTTGTCTTTGTCGAGGTTGCCTAGGCTGAATATTGTCTCGTTTTGTTTTCTCGAATCCGAATAGTCGTCCTTCTTCTCCGGATTGGACCTCTCCTTCGACCGCTCGTCACATTTGGGGCTGAATGGGGATGGTGGTTTTGGACTGCTCGATCCTCCACAGCGATCCTCCTGGTGCTCAGCTTCATGCTCACTGTCAGTGCAAGCTTTTTCATCTTCCAGGGGGGAAAAGTGCCATTACAGAAAAGCAGTTGTTATTGTTGCTCAATCATTTCATTTCAGTTACATCCAGCAACGAACGTGAATAAGACAAGAAATGGTTCAGGGCAGGTTTAGTGGTGCAGAGTATTATAGGCCTAGTGTGGAATATTAGCAGTGTAGAGTAACCACACTGTTTATTTAGCGTGATGGTGTGACCTGAACGCAATTTAAATCTATATCCTGTACGCAGGATCCTCTCATAGCAACCACTTTTATCTAATAAGCGGGTGACGAACTATTTATACGTTCTAGCTATAAAACTATATTATTAAAATATCACAAAATGCACACGTCATTGTAACAAAATTTGTTTTTGCCCTGAAATTATTTTTCACTTAAAACATTTAATTGGTCAGCATGTCACAGGTGGGCTATGACTTTGTCTACCCGTTTCCTCTGTGTCTATTTACACATTTTGCTTAATGAAGGATAAAAGAAGTATTACGATAAAGATGTTTTAAATAGTCAAATTAAATAGATAAGAGCATTCTAACTGAATTCACTTAGTCGTAACCTAAAGTCTGTGGAGTCAATCCGCTTGCGGAGACAGTTATTATTCACTGCAGGTGTTCACAGCTACAGAAACAACTTTTAGTCGTCTGATAACATTTTCATCTTTTAGTTCTACTATACAATGTCCAATAGGTCAGAATGAGACCCTACCTCTATTGGCTCTTGGGAAAGTGAGAGGACTCGATGCAGGTCCGAGGGGGGAATGAACTGAGTCCCTGACTGTGGCCTGTTCGCCTGAGGACGCGTCCGAGTCTGCCCCTTCCCGATCCACTTTACACTGACCAACTTCATACATGTGTAAAGAGGGCAGAGTTAACTGCTTCCTGGGTCAAAAAAGGATCGGGAGAGAACAAAAGTATAATTTAAAAAATCTAGGTATAATAAAAAAATCCAGCCAAAATAAATATTTCCTTTCTGGAAAAAGTAAACGAATTAGGAAATAAAATACAAGTAGACAATATATAACTGTAGGTTTCCAATAGACTTATACATACCTTTTCTCCCTCCTTCCATTTCCCGTGTCTCTGAAGCCTTTTGCAAAGGGATTGTTATCAATCTTCAGCTGTGTGATCTAAAGAAAATAATTTTTGCATTATTTTATTTTCATTGTTATATACACTGCAGTGGTAATACGTCTCTTTTCTTTTCCCTCATCCTTGCTAAAAAACTTCTGTCTGAACTTAAATCATTAAAGAATATTTATAAAACAATGGGTTATTTTTAATATAACTCCATTAAAACATTTCAAAAGTATTTTCAATAAATATTTAAATGTTAATTTCTCTTTCTCTCATATGTATGTATATATACATATATAGGGTATTTAGTCATGATTTCGGTATGGATTGTACAGAAGTAAAAAGTAAAAGCATGGTGCATTTGCGTTTGTTTTCTGAAGGATTAGAGACTGACCCACTCTGATTGCACGAATTTCAAGTGTTCAGCTCCCAGACTTACTGGCGAGCTTAAGTGCCTGCTAATCGATTGGGACTCTATGCCATAAACTTTACGATGGCCAACAAGCCCACATGACCCCCCTCACACACAGGACAATTAATATCAGCTCTGAGGTCGTACAGCCCATAGGAAATGGCTGTGCATAGGATGGCAGTCCACTAGCGAATTTGAATATCCTAAATTCGCTTTTATTAAAAATAGTAGCCTTTAAAAGCAGATGTGGAATCACAAAGCAAAGAGCAAAGCGAAAATTATACCATCTGTAGATTATTGGTCGCTAGCTAATGCCTGCCTGGCCGAGATAATCCTGTTTCAGTTAGTTGTCAACATTTGACTTGTTTGAAATGACACAAATGTTTTTTTCCTAGTAAAAAAAGTTACACATGGCTGAGATGTCTGCTGTTGAACCCGAAGCACAGTTTAACGATGCCTTAACTTGACACATATTACAATAATTCATTATATTTAATGTATTTGGGCTACATACCTTATCGTTTTGATAAGCAGTGACAGCAATGAATTCCGTCTCGGGAAATACATATGTCCTGAAAGTGCTGTAAGGAAGCTTTAGAATATCGTTGGCCCTCACAATGTGGAACCGAGGCTGGTATTTATGCATTGAATTCAGTATGGTCTAAAAACAAGGCAGAATGGAAAAGGTAAGACAGTAAACGGTAAACTAGTAGAATAAGAAAATTAACCATTGCATGATTCCAGGACGCTGTGAATAATTGCAGCAGTGCTAACTTTACTGGTCTGGACCTATTTGTTCAAGGCTATAGCTATAACTTGAAGTGAACCTGATTCCTAAATAAAGGCAAATATAAATTTCATCATATAAAACCAGGTAAAATCAGTTTATCTGCAGGAAAAAATCCCAGAATGTATATTGAAAAACAAGCTTTCTTATTTGACTTCACATGTATCAAATAGCTGTGGCATGTATGTAACTGTTATATTTGTTTTCTGTTGATTTGTTTTGCTGGGGCGGGGAAGAGCCGCCGGATACGTTCGACTCTAAGATAGACAACATTACTACCAACTTTTGCTTCAACCACCTTTACTTTAATCACACTTTTCAGCACTACATCAGGAGCCCAGGGATCAACAGTCTTGACCTGTCCCTTTTTCTTTGTTGGCTTTGTCGCTAGTTATATTGAATTTTGCCTATTGTTAAAAACTTGAGGATGAAGCATTGAGAGTGTCACAACGGCATCATTATTCACAATTCGAAAGTGAATTATATTCTGGGTGAGTGTGCAATGTAAAGGGAACCAGGTTGTTACTATAAGGCTATTTGGGACATAATCCTTATGTAACATTGTGAGCACATCTATTTTGTTTTCGGTTAATTGCAGAAAAACACAAAAATATTGCTGAAATATTTATTTACATAAAGGGGCAAAAGCGTCATTTATTTGTAAAAGGTCTGTCAATCTTCTAAACCCCTTTTGGCTAACAAACAGGCCTAATCAACCATCTGCTTGGAGTAGAATTGTAGCATGCAGTAGTAGGTTACTTACAAATCCATGCTTGTCTGAAATGTTGTTCGTCAGTTTTAGTTTATGGAAAGCGACAGGTTTTGCCATCCACTGCTCTCCTGTAGCTGGACTATCCGGGTGGATGTACATGCGCTTGGGCATCTCTGGGTCAGCTTTCCCCGCCACCATCCAGCGCGAGTTATGAAACTTATAACGGCAGTCATCAGCAGCCACGATATCCATCAACAAAATATATTTGGCTTTTTTGTCAAGTCCGTTTATTCGGACTTTAAAGGGAGGAAACATTCTCCTGAAAAAAAAGATGGCTTATTAAGAATATTTCTCTGTAGGTACATTTTTGACTTATATTAGTCAAACTAAATATTTAATTAGCGGAAAGAATGAAACAATAAGTTCAATTATATGTTTATTATTGTACATTATTTTATAAATATTTACCCACATTCATATATTTTATTTTTTTCTAACTTATTTTGAGGCAGGCTTTGAACTTGGCAAAAAAAATTGAAAAACATATTCACATGACAGACCTAATGTTTTAGTTTCTTATTTTAATTATAGATATGTTATTTCTGTTAATAAAATGGTTTAATGAAACGAAGCAAATAGCCTTTATTTGCATACATTACATAGTCTAGGATACGGACAACAAAATGTCGGTCACTAAACCGTCCATAATCCGTATTTGTATATACACACACACACACATACACACACACTCATTCACATTCGAAAAACTAGTTAAATTCATCATTGTGTGTCCATGTGATAAAAACAATTCAGCATAAGAACCCGGGATATATTTAGACACCAAAACCAAAACATGAAGGGGTGTCGTTACATTAAGTGTTTAGTTTGTAAAGACGATATAAAAATCAATTTTACGGATAATATTTTTAAATTTTTCGGTTAATAGACTATATGAAGACGCACGAATAGAAACCCAATCTGTCCACTTCGACTAAAAGAAAATCAGAATTATATCCTAGGCCTATATACAAAAAAAAAAAAGAAACATTAAGGATAATGAATTTAAGTGCAAAATGGCTTCTTACCTGCCAGATTTAGTAATAACCATCTCTGTTCCTATTTTGTGGAACTGGTCCCATAGATCCTTCGCTTCCAGTGTGACTTTTGGATCGTCTTCTACCTCTTCCTCCGGCTCGAGACTTTTGAGACTGCGTAGATGAGCGGCCTGGTGGTGGTGACTGAGCGCCGGATGGAGCGCAGCCTCGGCGGCTCCGGACAGACTGTGCTCCGGCAGCGGCTTGGTGAGTGCGGAGTGCGGCAGCGCTAGAGCCGGGAAGAAGGAGGGCTGAGCGGCCGCCAGGAACGCTGACATGGGGAAGTCGGTGGGCCGGTGAGCGTGGAAAGGGTGGTAAGCCATGGCACTGCCTGAAAAAACTGGATCTCTCATCGGTGCATCCAAAATCGCTGAAAAAATTGATATTTAAGTTTTTTCCTTTCAAAGCGGCACTTATCCAGCAGGAATATGCCGTCGTAAGTCTGTACAGAGATGAAAGCGTTGAGGAGGTAATGTTCAACTACAGTACAAAGTTTCTGTATTGTCGTTGAAAAGCGAGCGGAGGCAGAGGGACTACAGGGAACCAGCACTTGAGTTCCCCTCTAGCTGATGATTTCACCAAGTCTCGTGCTCAAAGTGAGCGCAACGACACTTTGAAAGAAGATATTCGTTTCCTGCGTGCGCCGTTCTCATAAAAATAAAACCAGTCTCTCGACGCAGATGCCCATCTGCACGATCATATTCTAAGACAGAGGCGGAGGTGAAGAGGCTTAGTTCCTGCCCTGTCCACTGCACAACTGTAACTATCTCACACGTCCTTCCTGCTCCGCTCCCAGTACTAATGAACCAAGCCCCCTTGATTGCTGATTTTACGCTTTTCGGACCAATTGTGAGCCTCCATAGGCGTGGTTTTGACAGCTCCAGCCAGGCCCAAGGAGAGGGGGTGGACGAGAAGGTGTCGGAAGCATTAGCAGTAAGAAAACATGTCAACAGAATAAAATATTAACCAATGACAGAAAAGCAGGGGAACTCCCTCCCACACGTCGGAGCCGGGCGGGTCAGCGCTTATTCCTCAGCCGCTACACGGACACACCAAGTCGAACAGCTTTTTGCTTAATCCCGACGAGACGATGCCAGCCTTGTCAGAGGCACCAAATTCACTTCCGATGCACTGGAAACCAGGAATTACAACTACCGAGGTTGTTGCGCTCTCTAGTATTCAAACTAATCAATAAAATGGGCACTAAGTACTATTTTACTGCGACTCTGTAGATAAACTATTATAAACACAGGTCCCATCGGGTACACGTGTTTACAAACATGTAACCTTGTAAAATGATTTTTTAGGCATTAGTTATAACTAAACTAATCCGTATGTCGCGATCCAAAAACAAGATCAATAAAATGCATATTATTACAGAAGCATCTTGATACGTGTCCACCAATGTTGTCGCACAGGAAAATTAGGAAACAAGATGTTTTATTGGTAAAATATTAGGCAATATCTATTTGGTCCCATCACTAACCCGGCGAGAGAAGAGACGACTTCTAAAGCGGACACTGGCACTTTAAATACAGCCCGGGTCACTGGAAACACACAAGCCCCTGAGCAATACAGAGAGAAGGACACTGGAAGGAATATGAAGACAGTGTAAAGATAAGGTTGGTGAGTGGCTTCTTCTTGTTAAACCTGCTAATCTGCTTCATATCACTGAATGACATGCCGAGCAACTTGTAGCCGATTGATGGGAAATTTCAGCACATCAGCATTAGAACACAGAGTAGCCAACTAACAGCACGTATCCTTACTATTTTAATTCTAATCAGTGCTCGAATTAATTTTCGTGTCAGTGGTCTGATATCATTTTTAAAATATTTATTTTTAGAAATTTTAATATTATTTTTTTCAAATCGCATTTTGAGCAACATATCAACTCAGCACTCCAGTGCTCGTTTAATAAGGGACACTTGTAAATATTTACTTGTATTTTAAGCTGGGAGAATAAACAGCCCATCCCACTGGGGAAGCTGCTGGTTAGAAAGTGTAGTGTGTGAGTGGACAGTGGATTGAACTGGATATGGTGTGTTGTACAGTCGCTCGGCGCCAGTCGGCTGATGGACCGCAGTAAGAAACATCCATCGGCAAATCGATCTCAAAATGTTCACCAGCACGCTCTGTGCTTTTCTGTTCAAAATGTCAATACTGTTAATCGCCGAAAATATTTTTTGTAACGAGCGACTCATCAGTTAACAGCAAGTATTTTGTACAATAGCCAGCGTCAGATTTCCCAAACAAGGTCTGTTCCCCTTTCACACGCTTTAACACTGGAGCTGCTGTGCGGCAACGAGATGTGCTTCCAATTAACCCTTTAGTAGCCCAGTCACCACACACACACACACACACACACACACACACACACACACACACACACACACACACATGCAAGTGAACCCTAATCTAATGTCAACAATGTTTAATATGAATTGATCATATTTGTTTATAATATTATATATTATGACAATAGTAACTTAATTCTATGTATTAGATAAAATCGGTTTTCACAAATTATAATAAAAATGAGACAACTGGCAACAGTATTTACGAACTCTACACCTTCCCCTCTTAGAAGAGAAGAATTAAGTTTATTTCTAGAAAAAAAGCTTATTTATTTTATATACCCTATAATTATATGTGTGAAGCAATAGGCAATAAATAAATATTTAATAGGTTTAATGAAGGTGAGGTGTCTTTCAGAGTCTCAGACATGCTTATTACAGCATTGTGGGCCCCAAATGAATGGCGATATAAACTTTAACCTGGATTTATTACTGTGAAAGAGATGTAATAATAAGCCGGCAGTAAGGTGCGAGTTAGTCATGATTAGTAACATGACACAAGTGTACTACACAAGCCTACCACATAAAGTTGTATTTATCCAGTGGTAAAGACCAATATGTAGTTATTGAATAGTTTAATAGCACCTTGTATGTAATGCAGCCTACATATACATATCACAGCTAGTTCAAAGAGTGGTATTTTAATAAAACACAGAAAAGTTGTCTTGCGGGCAACATGAAAAAATTATGAAAGAAATAAGCTACGGTGGGAAATTTCAGATAACTTGTCATATCCTAAGAACTACATGAAATCTGAAAAATAAAATAACGGGAAGCAATTAAAGAAACGAATTTTACACTGGTGAAACAGTGGACTATCCTGTAATCGCACCTTAATAATACACTTAAGGAAAACAATTCGACCGACGTTCAGTGATTTAGACAGAGACGCAGTGCAGAGTAAAATTTTTCCTTCTTTTCTGGGTAATAAATCGTAAACACAATGAGAAAGGCTCATTCATATAATTCACACTATATTGATCTTAGCTGTTTAAGTCTAACCACATTATAAAGAACTCTCTCTCTCTTTATGTATCTTGCAGTGGTTGGATTTGGCGGCAGGACTGTGATTTGTTCATTAGGGCCTGTAAGCGCTCTCCTCTGCTGACGTGTTTATAGGCTAAAGGGAGTCGCTGACTCGCCCTGATCAATAGTCTATGTTTGATCCGTGGGCTTTAAACTGCGACACAGGACGGTTTCAAGTGGAAAGAGATTAAGCACACATGGGAATGGTAATGGTTTTCCATGTATATACTTAAGGAACTAATCACATCAACAGAGTCACTGCAATTACGTCCGATTTATTTTTCCTAGGGCCTCGATCCTCACTGACACACATCCAGCCCGACGAGAATGTAATCAAGCGCTGAGCCATTATCACACATGACTTCAGAGTTGTTCATGCTGGAAACTTTGCAGAGCAGCTAACAGTCAAATCCCCGCCGTTGAACGCAGCATTAGGAGTACATGTCTGAATTACAGGTTCAAGTAGCTGCTAAATAAGAGGTTTAATGACAAGGTGGGAAAGATGCAAAGAAGATAGTGCACCCTGCTTCCACCAGCACTCTATACTTACTAATTAAATCATGTTACACCTTATGTGCTCGTGTGTGTTTGACTCCACTGTTTGTGTTTATTTTAATAAAAACACATGTTAATATTATGTTATTAGCATATAATATTTTAAGTCCTGCAGGTATCTTCAGGTAGGTTATAGTGTGTGATTTTTCTCATCCATCTACTCGTACAGAAGCGCTTTGCTTGTAAGCTACCTTAAATATTTAGTACACTACATTACATTACAATATATATTTGCATGTGTATATTATACAACCTTAACTATATACATACACACACACAGAGACATATATTTATATATTTA
>JBCNYG010000013.1:15031930-15047225 GCA_039654305.1 Porochilus rendahli | reverse complement strand
CTGCGATGGCCTGGCGAGCTGTCCAGGGTGTACCCTGCCCTCGCCCAGAGTCGGCTGAGATGGGCGCTAGCCTCCCCACGACTCATATTAGGAATTAGCGATTCAGAAAATGAATGAATGAAAATGTAAATGTAAAATGTTTTGTAGAATTGAGAGAATGTGGGAGATGATAACACGGTTTGAGGCATAACAACGGTTTATGAATCTACCTAATCAACTGCAGCTATGAAATTCCCAGAACTGAACAAGTACTGATGCCAGCATTTCCGCCTCAACTTCAACCAAGTGGCTGAAATTGCTTCCCCAGATTAGCCAGACCATCCCAAAATGGGACAAATTATTACTCAGTTATGTTGATTATTATGTATTCTTTGGCTGTCAAAAGGCTATATTTAACCGTTCCCATAAAGCCTGTAAGTTTTGGGAATGGCCTGGCCTTGGTGTGTGTGTGTGTATGAACAGCGGAAGTTTCTGCTCTCATCAGACAGCTCAGTGTGTTTAAGGGCAGTTCTGGTCAAAGTTGTCACACAGACCCGGATAATAATAGGATGTGTCATGTTCTTGATGCAAACACAGCCATTCCCACGTTACGCATGCTGGTGTCACTTGGTGTGTTTTTCTTGTATACTAATGAAAATCCCTCCCCTTTCAGAACTTCCCTCAAGACTAAAAAAAAGAAAATAAAAACAGCCCACCAAAGCTCCCCCAGTTCACTCATCTCCCAGGCATATGTGCATTCCTTGTTTATCTTCAATTATAAATAACTTTGGGAAGATGAGGATCGATACTTTCCCTCTGCCCAAATAAAGAGTGGGAGGGTGTTACGACCGAACATTTTAATGATTTTCATCTTTGTGACTTTTCTCAATGTGCTGTTCCCATGGCCTGTCAGAGAGTGTATTGTGATAACTACAGCACAATCAGTAGAAGCTCAAGCAATAAAAGCATGTAAGGGAGACAGACGGAGATTTCACTGCACAACAGGCAGACTGCAAAAAAAAAAAAAAAAAAAGATTTGACTGTGTTTAATGGCCAACACATATCTGACAGCAGAGACATGAGGTTATGGCTGCTAGTGCTTGCTTTGGCCTGAAATCCCATTCACATTTCCTCTGGTTTTCTCTCAAAGATGCAAAAGCACTTTTTATTACAATATGAGCTATAATTATGACAGGATTGGAAACTATAATTGGATTGTGAAGGAAAAAAGTTGTCAAAATATAATTACAAGTAAAATATGGACAGAAAAATCTAGAAAGCCAGCACTATAATACCATATGGGTTTTTTGTACCCAAAATAGGAAAGAACAACATGAAAACCAATACTTTATGTCAAGAGTTTTAGATTGCTGGAACATTATGTGGAGTAGTGATCTTCATGACCCAACATGAAAAGGAGCATTTTTTCTTCTTCTTTTGACCGAGAACAGAGTTAAAAACTGAATCTGCTTCTGATGCTCAAGGAATACAATACAAATACAGTCACTTCCAGATGTTTTCGGACAAATGGCACAGTTTTTATTCATTTGTTTCTAAACAAAGGATTTAAAAAGAGAACACAGTTAGAATTTGATCCAAATGCAGATGATCAGGTTTAATTTAAGTACAAAAATCTTGCATTAACCAAGGAGAAATTACACTTAGTTTAATTCATGACTTCCCCCATTTTCAGAGGCTTAAACGTCATCGTAATCGGACAAATTAACAATTATAAATGAACTTTAAATACTTTGATGCAAGTCATCTAAAGTTAATGTGGCCCTGAAGTCTGGAACCTTTGGGCATCACCAGATGCTGAGTTTTCTCTATCTTGAGTTGCATTGCCAGGCCTTTACTTTAGCTGACTTCAGTTGCTACTTGTTTGTTGGTCTTCCTGCCTTCAGTTTTGTCTTCGGTAAGTAAAAAGCATGCCAAGTTAAATTTACCATTGAATAACATTAGATTTCATTGCCTTAAGAAGCTGTAATGTTGCTTTTGCTGCATTTGACTGAATCAAAGTAGAAGGTATAGATCTGAATACTTCAGAATTCATCCTACTAATTCTACCAGAAGTCAGATCATCAATAAACACCAATCATTCACTGGCAGTCGAACATGGCCATGTCCATCACTTTTAACGCATGATGTGGTATGTTTTGGATTACAAGCCCTTCCTTCCCTTCTCCATACTCTTCCCGTCATTCTGGTAAAGTTCACAATGGATTCATCCGTCCAAAGAATCAAACAATGAGCATGCTTTCTAACAAAGGCCTTCCAGTTCTCGAGTATTACCGATAGTTTGCATCTTGAGGTATACGCCCCTGTGTTTAAATTCCTAACTATGTCTCCTAATTGTAGACTTTGACAGCCATACAGACAAGCCTACTTTATCAAGTGTGTACCTGGATGATGTGAATGGGTTTTTCTTTACCAAGGAAACAATTTTACGATCATCCATGTTTAGATGCCATCCGTGGTGTTTTGGAGTTGCTGAACTCACTAATGCATTCCTTCTTTATAAGAATGTACCAAATTATTGAATTGGCCAAAGCGTCTGCTATCCCTGTGATAGGTCAGGTCTGGGATTCTTTTAACCTGATGATGGCCTCCTCTACTGGCATTGACATAACTTTGGAAGACATAGTGATATCTCCTGAATTTGTCATGAAATAATGAAGAAACAGACCAAAACTGGTACTGAAACTGCTTATCGAAACTTTACCAGCCTCTGAAGATAGGGGTGACTCTATAAAACTAGTTGTGATTCCTAAGCACTCAATGCAATAATTTTGTTAAATAACTTAAATTATAGCGGAAAGACTAAACTTCAATCCTTTCTTGACTACTTCATTTCAAATTCACTGTAGTGGTGTACACAGACAAATTTATCACTGCCCAAAAACTTTCATTTGCTCAGTGTAGAGGAATCACATCATATCTTCCCCCTGATGTTTTGATGTCCCCACCCTTATGTTTGTTCTCTACCACTCCATTAAATGCTCGCCAAATACAAACCATGCCTAAGTACACTCTGGAGCTTTTGTTTGAAGTGGCGAAAAACGTGAGTAATCCACAGACAAATAACCTCACATCCAACACATCTTACAATGACACTATCCACAAGGATGACGAGACACTCTGGCTGCAAGCATTTCAATTGTTAATGCATTACATAACATTCGATCTCAGCACAGTGCAGTTCAGCTCGGCTTGGTTACTGGACACCACAACATAAAACTAATATTCTGATTTTCAAAACACATATGGTCACCAGGCAAAAAAAAAAAAAAAAAAAGAGTGTTTGTGTTCCAAGGCAAGAACCACGATAGCTAATTACAAAGCACGCACTTTATCTGACACTGCAGACTGTAGCATGACACTTGTGTTTTTCGTTATGACCTTGACAGTCTGTCAGTGTGATGGAGAACATGAACATGAAGAAAACGCATGTGAGAGGAAGATGCAAGCAGACCAAGCATGTCTTAGAAAGAGCAAGCGGTATAGGACATTTTAGAGTGTGTGCTGTGATAACGTTTTTCCACGAGAGAACCAATGGCATGTAGGATTCTTTGTTGAAGCCGTGTAAGTGTGAGCAGAACCGCTGTCTGTCTCTTTACAGCCTCTGATTTGTCTCAGCCATGTAACAAAACAGCTACTTTGTAAATCTCATCCTTGTCTCTTTCATGTGCTGTTACTGGAAAGATCGTTTGTTCCACTCTCATCCTCAAACCCTTTCCTCCTCCTTTTTATTATAAGCTTATGCGATTCGGTGAAGAACAGAAGACAGGGGAAGGAAGGAGTACGTAACAGACAGACGGAAAGAGATGAAGAGTGTGAAACAGAGGAAGCAAGGAAAGTCAGAGAGAGTGTGTGCGCGTGAGAGAGAGAGAGAGAGAGAGAGAGAGAGAGAGAGAGAGAGAGAGAGAGAGATGTTTAAGTCATTGGTTAGGGTCTGACATTAAGCAGTGCAGCGTGCGGAGCATGGCCCGGCGGCCCCTCTAATCTGGTCTGATTTATGGAGCGCTCTTCCTCTTTTGGGGAGGGCCTCCAAGCCTGGAGACAGCCTGGCGTCCTCCCTACAGCCCAGCACCAGCCCGGGACACATTGCTCAGATCAGCTTCACACACACACACACAATCCCCCTGCCCTCTAGCGCTGCACCAGGGAAACCATTGCATCACTAACACAGCCATACACGCATGCACAAACACACACGCACACAGTAAGAGTGGAATATACGCAGAGATTGTTTCACATAACTATGCACAATTCACAGTGGCACATATGAGGACAAAGTTCTTTACCTCAAACACAACACTCCCAAACAATGGCCAAAGCTCAATAATCAATATTATGAGGCATGAGAAAAGGCACCAAAGATACTTATTCACATACATTCTCCCCATGTTAAAAACTGTAACTCCGACATGCATGAGGGCAGAGGAAGCACAAATTGGCTGCTGACAGACGGCTCTGGCCATCATTCTTGCGGAGACTGCGAAATGGAGTGTGATGAATGTGAGAAGGGTGTGCTATCTGCTTGTTTTTCTGCTGGCTTTGACACTTGCTGATATGGCATGGCTCTTTCTTCGCCATTCATCAGAAGATACGCAGACATCTTAATACACTCAACGTCCTTTGCATGCCCTGTAGTCCAGGTTTCTAAGCCTCATCTGGCACAAAACGGTTACATAGGTGAAAAACACAATACACCTCAGTACACTTGTTCATAAGATCATTTAGCATTAATTAGATTGAGCGACACCATCAGTTCATAGCTTCAATCTACATCTGTACATAAATCTCAACTCTTTAACACAGACAACAAGATACAACACGCTTGCCATTAGCTACTATGCTATCAGTCCCCCGGTATGGATTGGAACCACAGGAGTTTCACACCGGCAGTCCTACATTAACACTCGCCCAGAGCGTTTGCTTTAACGAGGTCTGGAGCCATCAATCTCCATTAAGCTTGTGGGCCCAATCCTTGGCAGCCATTAGCTCCTCAAACCCGTCTAAACACGGTACACGCAGGCTGGCCTCACACCCATCGATTCTCCACACACCTTTTTACTGGAAGCACGGCAGCGGCCTGAGCCACCCTGAGTCAATAGCACTTATGCCAGGCCTGCGCACTTGTGGCCAAGCACTCACTTTATTTGGGAGCACACGGGTGCATTAGTGCCTGCACTTGTTTGGATTAACGGCTTGGAGCTCCTGCAGAAGCTCCACTCTCTCAGGCAGACGCGTGTATTATGAGACACTGAAACTGTGGTCTGTTCTCAGGTCTTGCATAGCTTTAGTTAAGAGCATTTCAACTCTGGATGACATGCATTCAATAGCAGCACTGAACATTTTTAATATTATTCCTGGTTAGTCAGCCATTTCTGGTAAGCTGCAATCGGTGTACCTGTAAACCATTTTATATGACTAACAGAAGATAGCGTGATCAGAGGAAGACAACAAACAGAGGATAAACATTGTTCTAACCCTCAGGATGTCTCTTCTTGCATCTGGTTGTCGGAGCAGACGACAGGGGAGAAATCTCCTGCAGGTGGCTCCTGCAGTGTTTTAATTGTTTTCGGCGGGGGATCGGCGTGTGATTCAGCTTTTTAAAATGAAATTGGCGACATAAGAAAGCGTGAGTCGGTGAGCGGGCAGGGAAGTTCAGAGAGAGTTCAGTGCTGAGCTGTGCTCCCCAAAATCCCTCTCATTCTCCACCTCCATAGTGGGGGGAGCAAGAGAAATGGGTAGCATCTCTGGAAGGGAAGGGTTACTGTGTGAAAACCGTCTGCCTTGCTGTGCGTTCTGGTTCTCAGGACAGTGCTGAGGATTTTTAGGAAAGTTAAACTAGGGAGAGCTCGACTTCATCCAAGGAGCCTAATTTTAACCTGCTGCTGTGTGTAAGGCCCTACTGGGTCGGTGGGAAGTTGCAGGGAGAGCATGACCCCTATGGCAGGAAGAGATCCAGCCACTTCTAAGTGTAACTGCGTCCAAGAGTCTCATGGGATGACAGCCTGGCAGAATACTGAGCCTTGCTTTCCCACCCCTTCAAACAGTAATGGCCGCCCTGGACCACATAGCTATTGGTTCCCAGGCCTGTGCCCTTCTCCAACAAGCCAGAGTGCAGCCTACTACAGCTTATTTTCTTGTTCCCAAGCTCTGAGAGGAAGGATGCTGTTCTTGATTTTCTCAGACCAACAGCATTAGAATATCTGGTAGTCACATTTGGATGATGTGATCAGATGGAGAGTTCTGACAGCCTATGTGCTGGCCTCATTGTTTGTAGTGAGAGAGTATGAGGCTGTGAAATGCAGGGTCATCTCCCTCCACCAATCAGCAGCAGCATGCCTGCAGCATCACCCCTCTCACCAAATCAATTTAATGAGGCACCATGTCTGAGGCCCTTTGTTAAGGTGTTTGCTGATGTACACAGGACACCCCCACCCATCACCCCTATGCTAGTAGTGAGTGTGTGCATGTAATTACGCAGAGTGACACCCTGAGAATGGGGACAAGCAATGATTGCAGTCAGTGTGGCATCAGAGGGTGTTCATGTGAGAAGAGCAGTGAAGACACCTCTCTAGTAAACCGCCTCACTGACTAACCAAGGTGTCACAAGTGCTTTCGTTTCATAAATAATGGCTGCATTCATGGCAGAGGCAGCTCAGCCTCAATATAGGGGGGTGGGAGAGGGCAAAGAGATTGTGCGTCCAAAGAGGTGTGTTTCGAGCCAGACAGTAAGAGCCATTGTAGTGAGCTGACCTGCACTGAAGAGACGCAAGATGTAAAAATGGTCATGCTGAGTTCCATGCTTTCTTAATCAGAAAAAGCATAAGAAGTGACACACTCTGGCAGCTGGGTGTACGTGTATATGGATGTGGGGAGTGTGTCACTCTAGGCTCTTCATCATGCATCTCTCCAGTGATGGCTTATGACGGGCTGTCACACACAAAATCCCATCTGATTGTGAAACGTTAAGCATGATTTTGTGGTAAGGAGGAGGTGATTCAATTAAGCTTAGAGATGTTCAGTAGCACCATTTAGATGTTACATACAAACGCGTGTTATTATGTATGTAAAAACTGACATCATAAGAACAATTTGTTCCCACTAACAGCTAAATACGTGCTCAATGACACTGCATCACTGTAAATGGTGAAGTATGTATGGTTGCAAAGTATACAGCTTCCACAACTGAGCGACTCTACAACGGCACCGACAGCACCATGAGTGTTGCTCACTGGTGCCTGGGAACAGCTGCCAAGGTTTCTTTTAAGGGCAGTGTGTGTTCTTGTGGGCCTGCAGTTCAAATTCTGAAAGCTTCAAAGCTGCATTGTGTCCATAATGGCAGTGGGAACACACCATATGGAGAATTAGCAGACACCAAACCATAAAACATAAGGATGAGGTTACATTTTGAGACAACAGTTATACCAACAAATACGGCTCCACATGCTGGAGACCTCACATAAGGCTTCACATGCTGGCATGAGCTAAAAACGGAAAAATTCTGCTGAAAAAAGTTTACAACTCTGAAGTCTTATGTATGGGAAAAGCACTGAATGGGTTAGGCCCAGGTAGCTGTTCAAATCTGACAGTTTCAAAATCTGACTAATTACTTGCACATTGAAATACAGGAGTCTCTTGATTATCATCCGTCGTGGAAGTCATTAGAGCAAAGGCAGCACAGTGGGCTGAACGGGAGTAGGAGACGGAGGCTAAGGCTTGGTGTTATTTATTCAGGGTGGCATTCATCTCTCATTGTGAGCAATGGCATGTCACGACCCCAACATGACAAGGCCAAAAGTGGCAGTGAGAGGGGCCAGAATTCATATTTGGTTCCCATGCTGTCAGATTTATCCCGTGCTATTTTGGACATTCTCCGTGATCTCTGCACCCAGTGCTGCTCGCATCCTCTCCTCCCCTCTGAGGCCTGGGTTATGTGAAAAGCCAGGGAGGTGAGAGAATTACCAAACTGGCCATTCCAGCATCCCTGAAGTCAAACTGCTCCCAATGGTCCATGTGACCAGAGAAAAGGGGAGGGTGGTTTTTCTAGATGTGAATTCTGCTTCCTGGCTTGACCGTCACACATAAAGACCCTGTTAATTGTTATTTCCTATATATTCTGCACTTTCATAAGTCTTTCAAATTTTCCTTTCTCTGTAAGTAGATCTGGGAAGACAAACCTATCTTCTGCCTCAAAACCTCTCAGTCTATTTCTCGTTTCATCCAATCCAAGTTTTTTTTGACACTTCTCTCTTTTTCAAAGTTTCTTCTCCTGGGAATTACTCCTTACCTCTCAGCTGTAATTTGTAGAGCATTTGGTACCCATCAGGAACCTAAAATCTAAACAATGTTTTATTATTGTTTAGTAATACAAGCCTGAAAAGAGCAGATGAAAGAAGCAATTTTATTGTTGCTCGGTTCTAAGTAGACTTTTTGACCCCTTCCCCCCCCAGTAAAATAAGCATATATCATGGATACGGATGTCCACTCTAGAGCAGAAACTACGCTGCTGTGTGTGTGTCCATCTGTCTGTGCTGGAAACTGTACTATGATATCTTGATGAGTTGCATGCTGCTGCCTGATCAAAGCACTCTACAATCTTCCTTGCTAATTGCACAATTATCTTCAGAGTGGCTCTAAAGCCAAGGCTTGTTTATGAGACTGTGTCTAATGGCAGTGACTATCGGTGTTCGCCTTGTGTTCTGATGCATCGTTATAAGCCTGGCTTTTAGGAGGAGCAATCTAGCCTCAGCGGCCTTTAAAGGATGTCTGTTTTACAGGGGCTACCAGGTTAAACCCTTCTAAATAAATCTGAGCAAATAGAGCTGGTTTGGTGGTCCACACATTCACTAGGTTTATCAAGTTTGAAAGCAGAGTAAATGAATTAAAATAACGATGAGGAGAGAAAAATCGGCTGCTCCTAAGAGACATACAGAATTATTAAAGGCAAATGGCTTTTGTCCCCTCTGTTCACAGCAGAATATTTCACAAAACACACCTAGAAAACAATGTGTTATTTTGTCCTCGGCCCTCAAACAGTGTGAAATGTGATTACCATCACAAGTGCGGACCAGATCTCAAGTCCGTTCACTGGGATTTATTCCTCTCCATGACACAGGGGTCAAAGACAAAAAATATATTTCAGAGCATATGGATTCCTGCCAAATGCCACTGTGAACCGCTGTGTAAACACAAATGCAGAGAGTTGCACTGACGATGCAGGCAGACGTCCCACTCTTTGCAGCCTCAAGGACACAAGGAATCGTCTGATGTAACTCACGCCGAAGAAGTCATCAGTAGCCAGGAACTCCTAAGCCATCAAAACACACTCAGCCTTGATGTTTGGGTTTTGGATTGGACAGCACCCTGCTGCCACAGTCAGAATGTTGAACAGACTGACCTAAACCCAGACAACCAATAGGGCACAAGTTCAGTCTAATATACTCATTAAGGCAGTCACCTCTAATCCATCAGACCATGAGCCTAAATGCTGCATTCTACCTGAGTAAGCACATGGATGAGGATTTTAATTTGAGAAGAAAGAGGAGACAGAGGCTGTGAATCCAATTATCTAAGAGTTGAAAAAAAAAAAGCTTAAATCTGGCAGTCTTTGTGGAGCCAGTGAAAAACAGTACTTCACACACGCTACTGCACTGTGACCCCAGGATTTGTCACACTAATTCAATCCTTCTGTGGGGGATTAAATAGGTGAGCCCTAATTGTAAAGCAAGGTAACTGCCAGCTGGCCTCTGGTTAGGAGAAAAGTGACGGTGCTCGGGTTGGGCATGAATATCCTTTCCAATCCATCTAATACTTTTATAATAAGCTTTTTGGGGAAAACAATGTGTAATCTTCTCTAACTTCCTTCCTGGTTAGTATCAAACAATAGTCTTACAGCCAAGCCAAAAACTCTGCCAGATAAAAAGCAGTGGCCAAGAACAGATTTATATGTCAGATTAGTCTTAGATTAAGTAAAACCGTCTAATTAGGGTTTGACGACACACATCAATCACAGACACTTCTGAGCCAATCAAAGACATGCCCATCATTATGAGGAACATTGCCAAACTACCCCACACATAAACTCTGACAAAATATACACTAATTCATTTTGTGACCTGCTAAATCATACTACAATATGTACTACATTCTACAGTCTGAACCGCTGAACACCCTGAACCGCTCATCCCAAGGACTTGAACCCAGGACCTTCCTCTTGTGAAGCGGACGTGCTAACCTCTGTGCCCCTGTGCATAACAAACATTCAGCAAATTTAACAGTGAATGCTGGACTTCAAATAAAACAAGCATCAAAGCTTGCTAACCATCAAGGCATTGTCAAGTAATATCACAACATTTATTTCCCTCCAGAGTTGAGTTCATTTTTTCACCGACATCTAAAATTGATGATGAGAAAAATCGAACCACTCCATAAAGTCTTCTCTAGCACATCCCAAAGACTTTCTCTTTGGTTAAGGTCAAGACAGTTCACGTGTGAAAGTGATTCCTCATACTCCCCGAACCACTCTGTTACTATTAGGGACCCTCTTTATATCCGAGGTATCAGCAGAAGAATATGTCCACTGATGGGATAACCTTGTCTTTCAGGACATTTAGATCATCACCTGACTGCATTTTACTGTCACCTAATGTGGTCTCGACTTGTCCAACTGAAGCAATAATACTGTCCATTACAAACTGTGCCTGAATCTAAAGGTTGTTCAACCAAATTTTACAGTATGGGATTTCTTTGTAACAGTGAGTAATAAATCTTAGGAAGTACAAAAGTGAGTGGATATCCTAACTCAGCGACTCAGACGAATGTCTGGTTTGGAAATGACACTGATTAACTTACTGGTCTAACACTTGTAAGTTTCTGTTTATTTTCCTCTCACACTATCTTCCCCACATTAAAATAGAGTGCTTCAAAAACAAAGAAGTAGGGATTGAGAAGCCCAGATGGTAGATGGATAAGAAGAGAGGACAGGCCAACTATCTGGATGGACATGAAAGAGTGAGAAGACTCCAAAGCAGACAGAGAGAAAAATTTGCCCTCTGAATGTCTCGATGTGTCCCTAGGCCTTGGTAATGTTTTGTGCAGACTACCTTTCGAAGGACATTCAATAGCTGCTCACCCAGCTGTTTTAATATTTAGTTTCTGGGACTCCTTGTCACTCTTTTGCAGATTACCCACACAGGCTAAGGCTTACACCAAAAAGACAACAATAAAAATAAAATGTAATCTTCCAAGCTCTTAATCCTCAGTGGCTAAAAACAAGTGGCATCTTTGTGTAACCACCACACAGCAGGTCAGACTGCCTGCAGCTATGAATGTCATCCAGCGTGGCGAATGCACAGGAGGGGACGGCTAGGCAGAGAGGCTGGGACTTCGGCTGAGGTGGTCATCCTCTCTCTGTCTCTGTCACAATTACACTCACTTTGGCAGCGTGCTAATAGCTGAAGAGGCAGAGAGTGCAAACAGAGAGTTCCTGGGGCTATGCAACTGCCTGCAGCTTGGACTCTGATTTAGGAGAGGCCTAAGGGAGTATCGGGGAAGGATAAGATTACTACAGAGGTGTCCAGTCCAGCAGCATTTCCCCATTTTCACACACATAGCCTGGATTCGCTAGCTCTGAAAAGCTAGCTCCTGCTCGGTTGGTGACCATCAAGCCCAATTCCTTGACTGCTCAGACACAGGGGATGCATCTGAACTTCGAATCGCCTGGCAAAGAGCACAGTTGGCCCACACACACAGGGTCTACAGGTGGCCTCTCTGTCATGGGCAACCCCTGACCCCCGATCTCAAAACTAACCCTGCATATGCTGACACACAGCTCTCATCTAACACATGGCTAGATCTCAGAGCCACATGCCAAAACAAGTGCTGCCCACCTTTCGCCACCTCCTCGGCCTGCTGACGTCTTCATGTTCCTCTGTCTCCTTGCCCAAGCTCCTCGGCTCTAAAAAAAGCTTCATTCTCAGTGTCGATGAGAGAAGGAATGGTAAATACACAGACATGGGAGGTTATGAGTGGGTGAAAGTGTGCTGATGAGACCAGAGCATTCACGCCAGCTCGTGACCGCCGGCTGACCTGCCATGCTCAACAGCTGCTGTGTTTGAAGTTCCCCTTTGCAGCTCACATTTCACTCAGGGAATTTTCCTGACAATATTACTCAGAAGAATAATTTGCTGTGTTGAATTCTTCAGTATCACCCAACCTGATTCTACTGCTGTTCAGAGCTTAGTGTCGGCTACTGATCTAATACAACCCAGACACCTTTCCCAGACTTCAACGCGCCACTACCAGGAAAGCCAAAGTTACTTCTGTGAAAATGTATACATCAGCACTTGAGCAGACACACACACACACACACACACACACACACACGAGTAGCTGGAGGGAGACAGGCTAATGCTTCTGTAACTTGCTGAAAAACGGTGTGGTCTGCTCTCTACTGTGGACCTACTTCTATACACACTTCTTTTGGGGCACCTTCTCTCACCCTTAAGGGTTTTCTGATGAGGTTTCAACTTCTTAAACAAAACAATAGATGTGGGTGGAAAAACTGTTTAGAACTGCCAACCTTCCAAAATAACCGATGAGGAACCCTTGATATATACTATACCCATGGAAAAAATTAGGAGACAACATTTAATAATTTTAAACAATTAAAAGTGATCTAAATTTGTTGTATAGTTGTATATATCCATGAAAAGTCCCCCATTCTGTCACTATGACCATTACCATTACTATAACAAACCTTCTGATGAATTAGATTAACACTTTTGCCTGGGTATCAAATCCAGTCAATCCAAATTTGTCACCCAAGACTGACAAGCACCATTATGACAAAACACAATCTAGCTGAAATACACACACACACAGCATGTGTCCTGACATAAAACCAAATCTCAAAGAAAAAGTAAATCAGATTTCAATGATGCTCTACTACTACTATTTTCACTGATCAGTGTAAACACCAATAGTGCACAGGAAATGATGTCATCACCCAACAATCTCCAGAGAGATCCCCTAAACTTTTCAGGTAGCATTGAAGGAACCACCTCACCTCCTGACAATTCAATTATTTGTTTCTGTACATGTCTGTGACCTGTGACCTAACTTTGCTAGCTTTCTGTGTGATTGGGCCATTAATTTAAAAAGCCTTAATACGTTTTGTGAATAAAAATGGAAGCCACAAAAGATGATTATGACAAGGCAGTGTTAAGACTGAGGCTACTGTTTGTGTCTTCCGTGCCTGGAGCTCTGACCTCCTCTCCTTAGTCCCAAGCAGCCATGAAATATGCAAGGGACGTTCCCAAAAACTAATCCGTAATGAAAGTAAAGTATCCATACTCGGTCTCCTGAGCATGCATAGTGGACAAGTTAAAGATCACGAACACAAACAGCTAACTGCTTTGTGGGCAAAGACTAAAATAGTGTCCTAGTATCCACATCCTAAATAAAACAGACAGTATGCAGCTTCAGTCCCTCAAGCAAGTACAGGTTACAATTAACACTGATATATACACACATTTTAATGATCAAGTCAACTCATTAGCTGTGGCTCAATGACACTTTATATGAAAAGAAAACATATGACGTATTCTAATGTTAAACTGTGTAGGGCTGGCACAAAATGAAACATAGACCACATGAATCAGAATCAGAAAACTTTATTGATCCCGGAGGAAAGTGTCCAGACACTCCCATAGCAGGACCATTTGATAATATAAATATATAATATTATAGAAAGTTGACTGCTATGACCTTGGAACAAGGTCAAGGTGACCCATATATAATCCCATTCAAAACCTTCCTGAGGGTGACCCAGGCAACAAATTTGGTGATCCTGTGTAATTTTCTTTCAAAGTAATAACACTAACAACCCATGACAAGCCAAATATAGAAAAAGTGACCTTGAAAAAGTCAAAGTGACCCATATACAATCCCATATTTGCCTTTGAGAGAGACACATCCTATGTCATTTCCTTCCAAAGTTATCGCACTAACAATTTGTATGGATGGATGGCCGGAACTCATTTCTATAGCTCCCACTCCGCTTACCTTTGGTGACAGCAGGAACTAATAAATGCTGGCAGGCCTGATGTAGCATAGAAAGCTCTCTATTTGAATTTCTACCCGTACCGTGCTGTCTAGCACTTTCTGGAAATGCACACTCTCTCTCGTTCTACCTCTTATGTATCGTGGGTCGTTAATGATAAGAGCATAGTTTCCTGGTAGCGAAGCCCACGGCATGAGTGCAGCTATAGTCTGTTAATGGTACAAGAGTACGAAAACAGCTCCAGCGCCTAACAGACATCCAGTCCAGAAATAATGCACCTAGCCTACCACCTCATCACACTTACGCCTGACCGATCAGTCTCTCTCTTTCTCTCTCTCTCTCATATACACAAACCCTGGAACCTTACTTATGCATTAGAACATATTCCTAAAAAACAGGCACTGTGCAACCAGGTAACAACACAGTGTGATTAAATAAAACAGACAATAAATGTCTGAGAAAATGAATTAGTTTCATCACATTTCTCCGTGAACAAATACTATAGGGACAAATATTTCTAGGCTTACCCTATCATAAAGCAATATGTTTCCACAAATGTGCTCACAGTATGCAGGCAATAAATATCCTGTGACATTCTTCACACCTAATGCAGTCAACCCGGACATTTTCACGAGCCGAAAAAATATTTAGAAATAAAGCCAAAACAGTCATATCTCCACATTCTCCCACTTTCACTACACAGCTGAGTCATACCACAACAAAGACTTCAGTGGTGGAGCTCCACTTAAACATGTATGTAAAACGGGTAAAGCTTGAAGTACCAGACAACTACATTCACGTATTTGCTGCTAGCTTTATTGTATAATGCTTTTCCATTTTAATGAAACTTCTGTTCTTAATGGATGTGTGATCCCTTGCAAAGCGTACTTGTCCCGCACGCTGTTCTCTACAACCTCTCCTCTGAAGTTCAAGTAAAGTTGAGAGGTGAGGAGGTCAAGGCGGTTTGGTTGCTGAGCTGTTGGGAAGGGGGCAGACACACATGCTGTCTGGACGCTGGATTGGCGAGGGGGTGGTATGCGTATGTGTGTATGTGTGTGTGGACCCCTACTCTTCTCCTTTTATCCCTCACACTTCCGCACACACACCACAGTCTCTTGCTGAGGACTGGGCCCAGCTCCCAGAAACACACAAGCAAGCACGAACACATGGATGTGTACCCAAGCAAGCAGACTCTCTCTCTTTCCTTCTCTCTCTCTCTCATCCACACACACACACACA
>JBCNYG010000013.1:15008819-15029060 GCA_039654305.1 Porochilus rendahli | reverse complement strand
ACACACACACACACACACACACACACACACAAAATGTTTAGGAAAAACATGGTGGCTAGCACTTCGTCCCTCACATCAAAAGGTCCTGAGTTTGAGCCCCATGCCTGGCAAGGGTGTTTCTATGTGTAGTTCTTTTGTTCTTCCTGTGGGTTTCCCTCCTGATGCTCTGGTTTCCTCTCACAGTCCAAAGACATGACCCTTTAGCTAACTTGATGTTCATGACTGGCCCTAGGAGTGGTTGTGACTGTGTTGGCCCTGTGATGGTTTAGCAAGCTGTCCAGAATGTACCCCACCTTCTCCTGGTGTCAGCTGGGATGGGCTCCAGACAAATGTAAATTTTATTTTTATAATAATAAAAATGTAAATTTTAAAACAGCAGTCTCCATCAAGACTGTTCCAATTCTCTCAAATAGCTGTGGACAGATCAGCTTTACCAAACGGAGCCAAGCCTTTGGCTTCATCACCAAACCCTTTTTTCTATTAATGGAATGAGAAATGTGGCGAGTATTTCAACCAACACCTCTGCATTGACTACTAAGGTAGTAAATTACAAGCTCCCAGATCCGTCACCTGGCATGGACCCCATATCATAAAGGACTGTGTTTTCTATCTTTACAACAGCATCACACACAAGTTCAAGCAGCATCTCCCTGGTCAGTGCAGTGTGATTCATCAGTGAACATCTTTTTCATCCAATCATCAAAACCTCTTTAGCCCTCTGTAACCTTGTAATTTTGAGTGCTGTCTTTCCTCTGACTTATATAATCCAGCTGATTTCCTGCAGTTCTGATGCTTCTGCTCATGGGTGTTTTTTGTGCATCTGTTTTCAGAACTATTGCTTTGAGCTCATATTCTATGAAACTTTTACATCTTCCTTGGTCGACCTGTATGTTTTCCTTTTATGCTCTTCCCATGTTGTTTATAGGGCTGCCAGAAAGGAAAAAAGTTTTGACATGATCCATTTATGGTGTACCCAATTTTCTTTAGTAGCACAAAATGCAGAAGGTCTTTACCCCAGGGTCTATAACTGGAAGGTGTTGGTTATTTCCACTTTAACAAAATCAGTCTTCTTCTATGCCTACTTTTTGTAGAATATAAAGAAACATTCTTTACAGAAACTTGGTGTTTTAAGGGTTTTCTATATATTAAACAATACATCCTGTTTCTGATTTAAAATCTATTTAATGCCGTCTGGGCTTTCACCTGAAGACTCAGAAAAACTCTAACACATTCTCCAAAAACCTAAAACTCTTATTAAAAGCTTTTATTGCAAAGGTGCATTCAATGTTTAATTAAATAGTTTTAAATACTGTAAACCTTTAAGGGTGTGTGTTCACACAATTTTTAAAGCATTAAAAAAGTATCCAAGAACATAATAGCTGTATATGAATCAAGAAGTGTTTTTTTTTAATGTTTACTGTGAAAATATTAAAGTTATTTCAGTTAAACTGAAATTCATTCATTTGAACAATCCAACATTAATCTGGCCAGAAAAATCTAAAAATCTTTGTCATTCTAGCCAGACACTTGCATTACACCACATATTTACATTACTGGCATGTCTATGAGTGTTCTGTCTCAAACACCCTGTAAACGCGCCTGTCTTTAATAAAGAACTCGTTTAGAGTCCCATTAAGAGAGTAAGCAGTTAGTTCCACAAAGATTTAGGTTTCTTTTTTTGGTGTTGAAAACCCTTAGACTGGCAGTGTGTATGTAAACAAAACCATTACACCTTAAAGCTCTGATGAGAAAGCTTTGCACATTTGTTTCTCTTTAAGGTTTAGTTGTATTCATGCACTGTCAGGTGGAAACAGAGGCATTTTTGTTTCCTTTAAACTACACAGACTACGCTGAAATCACGTAACATCTGGCACAAATTCTTAGTCCTAAAAAAAGTCGTCTCATCTCAACTTATATTGTTTTGGGTTTTTAAGTTAATTAACAAATACCACTGAGTGAAATACTCCTCAAGGTGTTTTACAATAATAGGTGTTTCACATAAACGCTTATTTACTGCCATGTCTGGCCTTATACTTCAATTAGAAGAGATTCACAAACAGGGTTTCTGTTTTTGTACAAGAGGAAACATCTTAAATTAATTTTGGTGTTAATTAGACACTCTAAACAGAGATTAGTTTAAGACTTAATGGAGTATTGCTTTAATATAGATCCGCTGTTTCATCACCAGCTCGAGTAAATAATATTAGATTTTTTCAAGCTTTCCACAAACAAATCTAGATGAAAGTTTTAATGTGAGGTCAATCAGCTTTCTAACCCATTTTAGACTGAAGAATGAAAAACAGGTCTTCCTCCTGACCACTGGTGGCAGCATTGCACCTTGAAGTGGAAACTGCACCAATGAAATTCTTCTCAAGTTTAGAAAATACAGGGGGGAAAGACGTTTGCTGATTTGTTAGAGTCCTATGCAGCTTGAAAAAGAAGGCTGCACACCCAACCCTTCCTTCCGCCTTTTTTAGAGCTGGGATCCTGTACTGCTGGCTCTGGCATATTCCTGTCATCACCCCCATAAAAATGACAAAGTCATGATCAAAGTCACTAGCTGCCTCCTGGTACATCCCAACATAATGTCACTAACAGTGCAGGGGCAGGCAACCACACACACACACACGCACACGCGCACGCACATCACATGGTACCCTAATGCCGAGTCCCAGGCAGTTTAAAAATACGCAGAGTTGTTCAAAAGCCACTCAGAAGTGTGTTTGGCTGAAAGTGACACCAAACTACCCGTAAAAGAGAGGAGAAAATAACATTGCTTAGCATGTCAGAACAAAACGTGCTAATGGAGAAGACATGCTATCTGCGCAGCAGGGCTCTGTAAAAACCATTAGCTGGCCTTGCTCCAGTCAGTGATTTCCGACGGCCGTCTTCTCCTGCTTGTCCTGCTGTGGGAGGAGGCTCATGTTTCTCATGGGTGTGAGTGCTGGGCATCTCCAGCGCTGAACTTGACCATTTGAACCGGTAGTATTCGACAGCTTTCAGCATGCACAGCAGGAAAGGAGTGCAGGGGAAGTGTGCTTGAGATAGTTCAGAGATGCCTTTGATCCAGCAGAACTCCTCAATACTTTTCAGATACACACACTAAAACAACTGTTGGGAAAAAATCCCTATAGATCAGTTTAACGCAAATATTAAAGTATTATAAAGCATACTTCGTAAGATCAACTGACAACTCAGAATGTCGGTGTACAGGGTGTGAGCTAAGTCTTTCACATTCCTCAAAGCCTCAGTCATGATTGTATTGATCAGGAAGGCATTAATGAGTCTATACTGGTGAATCGTTATCTAACCGTCATAGGCAACACATCTTATTGCTTACTATTCTGTGTGACTGTGAACACATGCATACCCTCAGGTTGTAAACAAAACCCAATCTTATCATCTTCAGGTTAAAATGATTAAAATAAAAAATAACACTTCACAAGTTCCCACTCAAAGCTGCATAAATGAACAGCCAAGCACCTTAAAAACGTATGACTTGCATGGTGTGTGGCTCAATTTTCTCACTCACACCCGGCAAACGTGCTCTCATCTGTCTCATGCCACCTTGATGGCCTTCTGAATGTGGCCCACTTAATTTACTGAAAGCATGTTTCTTCTTGCTCTGCTCCCATAAATTTGAGCAGCAGGGCTCAAGTAGTTAATGAGTTGCTCGTAAAACATGAATGCAGAGGTCAAGGCATTACAACGCGTGATATTGTGCATGAAAAGCATGTGAGAAGTTGGAGGGGCTGCTGGCTGTCTCCCAGGCCATCTGACCAGCTGGCCAAGAGTGAGAAAGTGGGCTGCAGTAGGAAACACAGGAAATAGAAAGAGTGAGAAAGTCAAGACGGGAGGTTGATCACCTAACTATGAGCAAGGACACGTTTTGGATGTAGTAACGAGACACGTCACACCTTTTGGGGGAAAAACCCAAGTGTGAAAAGGCGAAATGGTACTTTATATGTTTAAATAATATATAGATTTAGACACTGCCTAAAAGCAGAGCTCCCAATAGATATCTCTGCTGATAGGTGACCGAGGCTGGTGTTATAAGAGTAGTGAGGCTCCTTTAAAGGCTTCCTTGTTTCCTGACTACAGTCAGGTGTGAAAGCAGGAAAGTGAGCACTGAGATTTCTTTTCACCAACTTTTACTTGCTGATTGCAACTTGTCTTACCTGTCTCTTCAGTATAATTATCCATTCAAAAAGTTTGTCTCACATGTTCCTGTTTATGTTTGGTGTTGTATTGCTTGGCAAACGTTTTTCTGCCTACTTGAGTTAGATTGTGTGTTTTTATTGTGTGCGAGTCTGAGCAGTGGTGTATGAGCCTCTATTTTTTGGGGTTGGAGTTTGTTATTAAAAATAAATCTGCTTTTTATATTGCTTCCCATCATAGTGCAAGTCAGCGATACAAAACAGCCAATCAGCATCACTGCGGTCATGGACATAGGTCAAGCATCCAAGTCATGATCCATGCCTATGGGGCTCCGCTCAGGAGCTCTGCTAAAATTACATTTCATAATAAACACACAAGCAAAAATTAATTTTCTTCTTGTGTGGCTGAGAGGAAGTAATTGGAGTAAAGACATGATATTGTTGCAATTAGAAAAAAGAGGGCTCATGTAAGGGGGGAGCCAATCAGATGTCAGGACATGAGGACATGGGGAAGGATGTGCAATTAACCCAATCAGCTTGATAAGAAGGTAAGGGTGAGCTCTGCCCATGTGCTGAGAACAGAGGAAGCAACATTACCTCCCACCCTGAGGCAACAGTGCAAACATAAACACAGACACACAGATACTAACACACGTGCTGATGTGAATGTGTGCATTCATCCACAGCATAATCAGTGTGAGAGTGTTCGGGGTCAACGCTGAAGATTCGGAGTCCAGGAGTGTCCAGGAGACGTCGGTGTTCCTCAGTATGTGAACCCGTATGTAAAGAATAACCAGTACGTAAACCCTGTTCTACTTTTGTTTCATCAATGCAGCCAAGTGGTGAGCGCTAAGCTTGGGTTTCTTGACTTTGACTGATTTCAAGAGGACCCTTACTCAAACAAGGCACCTCAGCTAAGAAGGGATGTGTAGATAAAAACTCCCACATCACTTGGCCCTTCTGTGCTCGCCTCCCAACTCAAGCCACAGATGGCCTTTGCTCTGATCAAAAGCAGGAATGTGACTGAAAAAGATGGCTGAGATAGTGAAGGGAAAAGTTTGCATTTCTGCCTCGTCACACAGACGACTACACTAAAGTGCCCTTCTATGGGCAGCCATGTAAATTAAATTATTTCTTAACCTGTTTTGAACTGTATTAACCTGCCCTATGCGCAATCATTTCTAACGACTCCTTAATTTTTTATTTTATTTTATTTTTTTACAGGCATCAGTGAGAGAAATTTAGATGTGACATGATTTATCTGACAGCTTATAGGACATTACATGAGTTTACTTGAAATATTTAGCGTGTGACTGCAGTAAAAACACAAGAGTGAAGAGTCACCTAATATAATAAAGCAGGAGTAGAAATATAATAAGGCTTCTGGTTTTATTAACAGGCTTGACACTGGCCTGATAGAGCCTGACTGAAGAGACCGACTGCTCACTTGGGGATGAAAGAAACAGAAAAGGATTAAGAGGAGGACAAGCAGGGAGGTTAAGAGCTAAGCAAACAAGATGACGTGGTAGCGTATGAAGGCCAGCGGTAATAGCTGGGAATCAGCAAAAAGAGATGGGAATAATTTGTTGACTTGAAGTGCTGGTTACAAAACCTGCCATTACTGTGAATGTATCAAGAGGAAGGTGCTATTCTGTAGATGAGGCTGTACAGCGCTGTACACGTAGTGTGTGTATATTTACCTGCGGCTGGGTGTACAATTTGCAGCAAGTTAAAAAAAGTGTGAATGCCAGAGAAGTGGAAATGACTGCTTTGGGCAGCTTAACCTGTCTATGACCCATCGCCTTGTCTAAAACATGCGGTCCCATGTGACGAACCCCATGGCACCCTCCATTCTCCCTACTCCTTGTCCTGGAAGAATTTAGGCTCTAGGATCTGAACTGAAAGGGACAGCAAGCCAGATTTGCTCAATAGCATAGAGACAGCCACAAGAGCAGCGTAGCCGTAGAGAGGCGTCAACGTGGAGCCAGGCCCCAGGCGCACCTTCAGGCTTGGCCATTGTGTTGCAACAAGCCGGGCCATTCACAGAGCCTACGTGTGGCTAAACTGCACTAATGAGTGTGACCACATTCACAGGGCCCTTATTCAGGACCACAATGCGTAGGCCTGATCTAAGCAGCGGGCATGGGGAGAAACAGAAAGAGGGTCAGTGCCGGGTGCTCCAGGGCACTTGCCCAGGCTCGCTCATAACACATTTTAATGACCAGCCAGTCAAGAGTAAGACAAGACAGAGGAGGGGAGCCGCGAAAGCTTGGTCATTCAGCTTGTCTGCTGCACAGAAACATTATGTTCTCACTTCCTTTTTTTTTTTTTTTTTTTTAAAACCACAACCCAAGGCAGAAGCTCTTGCCAATGTAAACAAGTCATGTTTTGTGTCTAATGGAAGTTGTGGTTTTATCAAAGGTGCTGTCCTGGTTCAGTCTTCCTTTTGATAAATTACTATATCAACATAATGGCAAAAGAAAATACAGTTGTGCATGACGCTTTGGGTTTATTTTATATCACTTTTTCCCACCTTTGACCTTATAAATAAATTCCAATTATCTGAAAGTAGCTTTTAAAAAAGCTGCCTGAAACCATATAACTATAAGACACTATGAAGCTTCGCAACTGACACTGTGGTCCAAATAAATGAATAAATAAATAAATAAATAACACAAAAAGGCCTGGCGGCACCAGTCACATCAGCATGGTGACTGGAAAAGCAGGCCATGTCAGCTTCCATCAACTGGAGGAGGCTTTTTCACAGGAGCTATTTTCAAAGCTCCCAGGAGCAGAGCAGGATGGCCATTAAAACCCTGTTAAAACACTTCTGATGTTGTCAGCGGCCGCGAGGTGGAGTGGCCCAGTCCGATCGTCGAGATGCTATCTGCCTGCAGCAGTTCACCACTGCTGTCAATACTATAAGCTGGAAGGTGCAAGATGAGCAACAACCTAATTTGGCCATCAAAGTTTCATGCATTTTCCCCAGGCAAAAACAGCGGAGAGCTGGAAACGAGGGAGGACTAAGAGAGGCCTGCTTTAACTCTGCTGAATGACCTTCACTCCTGAACCTTTTAAAACCCTTTAAGATGCACAGCTTACACTCTGATGTATTAAAAGGAAGATGGAGAGGAAAAACCATGCTGCTCGCACTTTTAAAGTTCTGACCTCGGGCTGAATTACATTTGCAGCATTCACACGTATAATAGTGACGCTTTCAGCAAGCTTGCTCTGACCTCGGGATGCTTTCACCTCAAGAGGAGAGAGGAGAAGGGCTTTTATTTATTCAGTATAACTGCCACATCACCACATACCAACATCTGAACATTTGGAGAAATTTTAGCACCACATCCTACCACCAAAAACACCCTTGCTCAGCTGTTATTTTAATGCAATACTAGCACTATAATGCAAAGAGTACAGAAAGATCAATATAGGGCCAAAGTACTTGAGAGCACTCTGATAAAATGAAGCAGGGAAGGGAACAGGGGGGGTACTGATGATACTGGAGGTGTGAATCCATAATCCAAAATTCCATAGTCTTCATGTTGCTCAAAAACATGCTACAATGAAAACATGACTCCACATTAAATGAGGGGACAAAAAGAGACATCCCATTAAATAACAAGGACTGCTTAGATTTGTTGGTTGCCCCCGTTAGTCTTTCAAAAGTTAGGGGAAAATCATTTTTGAAGCGAGTCTTTGAGGTTTCTGGCTTAAGAGATATCAAATCTGAAACTGTGACAATAAGGAATCAAACCATATTCCTTCTGAAATCAGAAAATGGCAGAACTGTCTTCAGGAGGGACAATGAACAAAAAAAACTCCCCCACCCACCACCAACCCCGTGTTTGATGATTCAGGTCTTCGGATGTCCAGAATATACATATGTATGTATACACAAGGATACAGGCTTATGAACATAGTTTAGCAGAAGAGAATCTTGAAGAGTGAACGTGGCATGATTCACGCGGTTTTAACCACAAGTGATGTATGCGATAGTGCGAGCTCATTTTCCTCAGCACTATGTGACCCATGACATGGCCAGGAATACACACACTGTGGGAGAGAAGGCTCATGAATAAATAACAAGAAGGGAGCCGATGTGTGACTGAGGTTTCCGCTCTACTGAGTTCTGACACGTCAGAAGAATTGTCAGTGAGATCGGAGGAGGAAGAGGAACAGAGTTTGGTAGGCTGACTATATTATGTATAAAATTAAAACAGCGAATCAAAACAGCAATGACCAACCGTTATATACTTATACGAAATGCCATGCAGCGTAGAATTCAGGCGGTAGAAGAACACCTTCACAAAGTAAAATTCCTGCATTGCACTTACACTGATGTGAAAACCATGCATATTTTACTCGTAGGAATGTGGCTCAGCAAAAAACGCAAAAAAGTGGCGAAAATCTCCCCTCGGAGGTGGATACGAATATTGAGGACAGTGTGACCCGGACACGGTGTTTTATCATAAGCACGGCCCTGGGAAGACGCCAGTGTGATAAAAAGAGATTTAAGGATACTCCAGGCTCCAACTCACTGAGCTCTTTCACAGCTTGCAGAAGCTCTCAAATGGGGGGTGGGGGCTGGGTGGGGGTTGGGCGCAAGAACTATCTAGGAATCAAGAAGGGCCTGGTGAGAGTGTGCACCAGTGTATTTGTGTATGATGGACCAATGCATGTGTGAGCTTTTGAGCACACACGTCCCCTGCTGCTCTGGAGTTTATTTACAGGAAATATGCGGGGAGCATCACGCCTGGCCGCCTGATGCAGAGTGACATGGCGTCTCTAGTGAAAGGAGAAGTTAGCATGTCAGGCAGGTCAGCATGGGGCAAGCAGACAGTCAATAAAATATTCACTGCACTGCTCTACTATCATGGATCTAATGCCGCAGAAAAGCTGGCAGAATTCGGAGTCATTGCAGTCGTTGGAGTAAACTTATTCCGCTCTGATCTAATTGGCTGTTTCGGCCCGTGTTCTCCTTCACTGGAAATGGTAAAGGATTTTTTTCCCCTGGAGGTAACACAAGGCCATGGTCCAGCTAGTGGAAGTTCAAAAGTGCACTCTGACCTATTGAAGAGGCTGTTACAAAATCCCACACAATACACAATGCTCGCCACCACCGCCACCACGACCTATTAAAAGCTCATTTCTATTTTTTACTTTTTCTGTCAGCATCCTTCCTGCCTCTTGGTACAAACTAAATATACGGCTGACTGCAGCAACCAATGCATCTTTCTATTGTGTTAGTGTCACTGAGGTGTAAGACATACTGGTGTATATACTCATAACACAGGACAGTTATTCACTGGCTCAGCTATAAAATGGATGACATGCAGATGTTATAACATCCCAACAACAAACGTAACTTGTATGATATAATTTGAATAGTACCAGACATGCTCAGTAAGTCATTTTATATTATTACTATCATAGAAATAAATGTTAGTTTAGAACGTACACAGATCAAGGCTTCGCCAAAAGCCATAATACTTTACAGGATTACTTTTAAGTATAAAGACATTCTTGAGCAACTGGAAAAAAGCTTGCATTCTTGTACAAATTAAAACTTTTACTCATCCATTATCAATACCGCTTTGGGCCAGAGGAGGGATAAACAGCAAACTGGCTGCCTGTCAATTGCTGGGCTCACGCAGACACAAGCAACCATTCATTCATACTCAAATTCACACCTATGGTCACGTTAGAGCAGCCTATTGACCTAATGTAGGTCTTTAGAATGTGCCAGGAAACTCATGCAAGAAGCTCCACACAGATCCGATCCCTGACTTTTCTCTCAATGAAGGGATAGTTTTGTGCTGTAAAATACATTCATACAAAAGATTTCTTGGTATTTGATGTCCTGCTGCTGGAGTCTAACTCACAATGGCACCACTTTGGTAAAATTATAGAGCCACAACTCAGTGTGCTCTAATACATACGGCAGACTAGCCTGTCAGCTAGACAACCACAGCTTGCGGCCTGAGCAACTGCCTGGGTATGTAATACACTACAGGAAGACAGATTTTCACAGAGCACCTGCCTTTGATTTCTGTTTCCAACACGTCGGGATGCCTTGGGAAACAAGGAGGGGAAAACGGTACCACAAAAAAGTCCACAATTGGGAGCTAACCTGCGTGGTAAAAAAAAAAAAAATAATAAAGCTGTGTTTCAGCCCTAGATGGTGGTGGTTTTTATTTTCTGAAGGCACGCCATAATACATCACAGAAGTTCCGAGGCCCACAGCTTTCAGATGCTTAGCACTGCTAGCTCAGGCATGCTTTTGCACACAGCCTGGACTCAAGTAAATAGCTCTGATCAAAAACATTCCGTTCCACAACACCATGAACAGTGCAAGGGGAGAGGAAAAGAGAGAAGCGCTCGGTTTGAAAACAGACCCTCTCCTTATTCTATAATTTTCACGACAGCTAATTGTACCGGACCTCCCGCAACTTGAAGCAATCAAAGTGTTCCATTCCACACTGTGACAGTGGGCTGGGAGATAAAAAGACACAAGCCTCTGGTAGGACACACGTCAGTCTGACTGGTGATGTACACAGAATTAACTCTCTATGCATTCGCCCTGTATAAAGCGCTTCAAAACTCCGTAGATGAAAAATGGTTGAGCATAGCTAAGCTATCCAGTGGCAAAAAGCACAGATTGCCCTTTCCTCTTCAGGCTGGCATTCTGCAGGTTAAGTTAAACCACACCGGGGTGATGGAGGGGATAAAGCCCTCGCCCACAAAGAGACTTGATGAATGTTCTTGGCCTGTTGTTGGAAATACAGAGCTGACCTTCAGGACAATGGGGCATATTTTTCCAAGATGGATAAAGCTGATAGCAAGTGCGCCAGCATGACAAAAGAGCACCTCTCTTCGAGCTGCTGCCATGTCGTGAGAAAAGTGCCCTGGTTGCGCATGTTCGCACAGGAGCCCGTTTCATTGACGGCCATTCATTACCATCTTAAACGTGGCGTCGCATGAATGAAGCCAGGGTCTTGGCATAGCTCAGCCTCCTACTCACATGAGTAGATGAGACTCTCACACTGTGCCTGGTCTGCAGCACTGCCCACCCTGGGAAGAGCGACTCGGAAAGGCGGCCACATTTGTTTCCACTTAGGTTATATGATCTCTGAAGTTCTAATTTGAACAAATCCTCCGCTGAAGCCGCAAAAACTGTACTGTTCTTGCGAGATCTTTAATACGCAGGCTGGCACTAATGTTGCACTAAAGTAAATATAGAGGCGAGGCGAGGGTTCAGCGCGGCAAGGGCTCGGAGTGGTCAAGCCAGAGCCTTCCTACTCATTACTGACACGAGACTGACAAAGTAAACTCCAGCTCCTGCACCCTGTCATTTAGCAGCAAGAAAGCTTTCGCTGGCACACCCTATAAACACCCTTTTCCCCCTGACAACACGACGCTCAGCACTTTACAGCTCCAGTTATTAAAAGCAAGAGAGGCGAGAGTGAGCAAAGAAAGAGCAGGCAGGAGGAAAACACTTCTGAGTAAAAGCACATAACTGTGAGAGGAAGAGGGAAAACAGAGAGAAACTAAAAGATGTACCAAGGGCTAAGGTGTGCCTGGGGACATGCAGGTTGCTCTTCTTGCTATAGATTGCACATATTCTGTTTCTGTGCTGGGTACTGTTTCACGGTTAACATGGTGGCTGTGAAGCCTTTGGGGAAGCGGGAAATCTTAATGACTTCTCCTGTCCAGTTCTTATAAACACCTTGAAGTCTTATCCCTCACAACCAAGCAATCACTGGGGTACAGTGGACTAATCAATGTTGCACCCCTCCGAGTACTAGTAACGGTTCTTATTGGTATTTCAGTGGAATACGACAGTAGACATACAGTTCCTTAAATATCAAAGGTAAGAGCGCCTGGATCAAAATTAAACGCTACCATTCCTGTACATTAAAACAGTATTTGTTTAGGTAAGAGAAGGTAGATTTTTACACCTTTCAAGTATGGTAAGTACCCCTCACTGGAGAACAATGTTTCGTGGGTTGGAGGGTAATAAATGTGTTGTACAATGCAGCATGGGTTAAGTTTTGGTCTTATGTAGCCGGAATCACTTCATGGTAGATGACGGTAGGTGATTTTTTGGTCTTCTGGAAGTCAGCCAGCATTATCCCGTAAGTGTCCCTGCACTTCCTTCGTAATACAATGGGGGAGCTACTCGGAAAAAAGAGGGCGTGGCATCCATTCAGACAGCTTGGTCACGTTGAAAATTACTGTGGATCAATCACCGGACCAATGTATATAATCCCATGTCTCCATCGCATTAGTGTTGGCAGACTTGATCTTCTCAGGCAAGTGTATATTTTCTCCACCCATCTAGGGACCACCCCAAAAATACGCAGGAATGGTCACTGCATGGCAACGAGAGTACCAGCCACGGGTCTGAATCAACTGGCTATATCAGCGCCATCCCCTGGAAATTCAGTTCCGCTGGAAGGGCTATTATCAAATTTAAACTGCTGCTAATGTATAATGATGATGATGATGATGATGATAACTGCCATGTTTTGCATACACAAGCTTGAAGACACCCATTACTGATTAGCATCATGCTGATTGGCCGAGGACAGAAAATCCTAATGGCTAAGGGCTAATTTTGCTTTCTTGGACCCTCGGCCATTGATGGCTGTGTCATCACCGATATCTTCAGATGATACTGTGAAGACTTTCTTTTCAAGGCAATTGAGAGTCCAGATCTGGAAGCTAGAGTTTTTAACCACAACAAACACTGAGAACAAACTTATTGACCAAACTGAATGAACACCATTCCACTGAGGTGAAGAGGTGAAAGCAAAGTCAGGGTTACCTAATGTCTGGCAGACAGCAGAGCCCCAAATTTCTTGCTCACGCCTATAAGACAGCAGCCAATCTGGCTGGACACTGTGGCTTTGTACTGCAGCTTCACTGAAGGGTCCGATAATGATTAAAATGCTGGCAGAAAATAGAAACTGCTCATTCACAGCACTGCCCTGAGGTTCTTATCTGAAATCATATTTTGCAGCAGTGCACAGGAACAAAGCTTTCCCAGTTCAGTGTCTTGTCTTTTTTGTCACTTTGCACAAAGAATGCTCCTCAAATGTGCCCCCACATATCTGGCCCCTCAGGACGTGAAAGGATGTCGAGCTAACCAGACAGAGACACATTTTAAAACAGACTTTATGCAAACCCTGACATTAGAGATTAATGTAAGCCTTTCTAAAAAAGTTTTAATGAAATTCCGTGAGGGGGCAGCCCCCAATTCAAAGAGCTTTGGAGTGCAGAGAGGAAGTTTTTTCAGACCAGCTCACACATCAGTTTGATTATGTGCTTTTTTTTTCTTCTTTTTTTGGTTCTTTGAAAAGGCACCTCTGGTTAAGATAAAACTGGTGTGAAACGGTCCTCAAACGAGCTAATCATCCTGATAATTGCAGCGATTGTCCTTTATTAAAATAATGACTAAGTAGAATGGTCCTGGATGAACATTCTTGGCACAAAACTTTAACTTGCTGCAGGACCCAAGCACCATTCCTACCCCTAATTCGATTCCATTTTATTTTTTATAGCACTTATAGTGTCTAGACATTGACTTCCCAGAAATCCAGGTGTAGAATTAAATCCAAAGATGATCTCTCTGAAATAACCTGCATAAAAGACCTCGAAAAATCGGACACAAAAGGAAACCTCTTCTGGGTGACATGGGCCGGTGGAAACAACCCCAACAGCTCATTGCTGGACCCCTTATTGTACTCCAGGGCAACAGTATCACCATTTTCCTTCTTCTATATAGAAAGGCTCTTTGCCTATTTAAGGAAAAAATAAAGAAAAATAAAGACTTCAACGGTACACACTGAGTACAAAGTGTCTCTGGTTAAAAGTGATGCTTTAAGAGTCGCAAGCCAACGAAAAACCAGCCTCAACTTGAACAAAAAGGACAAGTTATATGGAGCCAGGGTGAGAGCAAAGCAGACCGACTGCTGTGTCTCTTCCTCAATTCAACATAAGAGAGACAGAGTTCAAGAGCCTTCTCGCTGTCACAGCACTCTTGCTCTGAATCTCAGCATTCCAAATATTTACACTCAATGGAGCCTAGGGCTGAGAGCACTGTCAGAGTTACGACACATCTTTTACAATGTGCTAACATTCCGTAATGCATAACAGACCCAGAAAAAAGACGATTTCTGATTGATGAATAATCATGAATTAAAATTATGAGCTGCTTGTTTATTCCATGTATCTCTCTGGTTCCCATGACTTATTGGACAAAATGTCTACATTTTAGGGCAAATCAGATTTTGGATTAAATTCAACCACACTGTTTGTATTTGTGGTATCTTCTGTTCATCAGATTTTTGTACAAGCTTGAGCAGCTACCCGTCAGTGACGCTGCTGTTCATATTAGATCGTAATCATATAAAGCACAACAGCCATCATTACAATATGATTTTAGGGCATGCCTAAACTCCGCATTTGCGTAATTTATACATGGAAATGATCAAGTGGGCTAGAGTTTTGCGTATACTTTTTAGGTTTAGGTTTGCCCACTTGACCATGGAAAGTTGCAGTAAATAAACGGTACAAATATGAATAAGCCAGACATCACAGTCATCACAGCCTGAGCATCCGATCCCTGCTAACTCTGGGTGAAAAGCGGGGTACACCCTGGACAGCTCGGCAGTCCAGTGCAGCGCCAACACAAATAAGCACTCATCCACACTCACATTCAGACCGAGGAGAAAAGTGGTATAGCCAATTAGCCTAATATGCATGTGTAGATGGTGGGAGGAAACTGGAGAGCCCAGAGCAAACAACACAAGTATGGGAGAGAACATGCAAGCTCCACCAAGAAACGCCCTCAGTGATAATGGGATTCGAACAGAGAGCCCTCTCATTGTGAGGCGAGAGTGCTGACCACCAGACCAGTATATTTTGGATTGCAGGCTATGTTTCTTTATGGAGATTAGTGGTATACAGTGACTACGTTTACAAATACACCTATTCCTAAAGGTGTTAATGTATTTAAAAATAAAAGTCTTCACCAACCATGTACAGCACAAATAGCTTCAATATAACAAAGTAAAACAAGACTCCAGTGTAAGTCCTATGTAATTTATTCGATAAAGATCTCAGATGCCAGACACATCTTATCTCAGAGTGCCTGAGGCTAGAGCAACTAATTTAGTGACCACTCCATTATTCCGGGTCTTCTCATCAAACTTCACCCCCTCTGTAAACTTCCTCACTTTAATCAAATTCAGATCAGCCTGTATTACACATTTTTCACATTCTTAGAGATAAGAAAAAGCCACTTGTGTCCTCACTGAGTCCTTTGTGTATGTGTGTGTGCGTGCCTGTCTCTATGTGCGTGACATTTAACACGAGGAGATGAAGTAAACACGCGTATCCCACCACTGAAACTGGGCGGACAGTTTAGTAGACTGGCTGGCGTTTTAGGTTAAGTGGTTGTTTGGGTAGGAGCGGGTCGGGCGGGGTGGGGTGAGGGCCATCCTATGACATGCTGTAACTTAGAAAGGCAGAGGGGATGAAAAATCGCAGGCTTCGTATTCTCAACATAATCTTGAGGAGTGTACGTAGAGGTGTATGACAGGACTGGGATCAAGCACGAGCCAATGTGGGGAAAAAAAGTCACAGGTGTGTGTGGGTGGTTTACTTTTTAAATATAATCATGTGACAGGGTGGTCAGATATAAAGCTCATGGGACAAGGAAGGACCATGTTGATTAACAGAAGAACACTAAACTAAAGAAGGAAGCATTAGGGGTTTAATGACAAACAAAATGCACACATTAGATAATAAGATACAGTGGCGTTTTGTTATGATGCAAGTTTGAAACCACAAAAACTAAAAGCTGTGCTTAAAACTCTACGGGTGGGGTAATGTCACCTTTCTGTGACATCACAGCTTTGTGATTGGACTGTTACCTCTTTGTTAAGTTCTGTCAGTGTATCCCTTGATGTGTTCTCCACTAGTAGATATGAACATCTCAGTCAGTACAGCGATTGATCCGGCAGGGAAAGACCAAGTGATGTAGATGTTTAAATATTATTTTGGGTGAATTTGACAGATATTCCGTAGCCTCGGCACACTGTAATGTTCTGGTCCAGCACTTACTGGAGTGTAACTTATCAGGAATCTTCGCGCTCCAGGATGACTGTACCGGGTGTTTTTAGGGAAAGTATGCATTATTAAATCTCTTGATCCCAGACAAGGACTAAGCTCCTTTTTTAGAGAAGGAAGCACGGACTTGATTAAATGTTTATCACACCTTACGTTATACAGTACGATTTTATAAATAGCATTTTATAAAACATTTTGCTATTCACTCAGATGTACCGAACCCAGATCCTCATATTAAACATTACAATATGACATGCTGTTACAGCTCTAGTAATCATGGACTGTTCGAAAGCCTGAAACTAATTTTAGCTGTAGCGAGAAGTCAGGAGGTAAGCGGCATTAAGTTCCAAGAGGCACAGGCTGTAATTTGTGAGCCTCTAGCGGCTTTCGGTGATTTGGTGTAGGCCTTCATTAGAGACGTGTTGGCAGTAATGATAAAGCTGAGCTTGTTTCCGAGTGATGATCTGCGCCAGGGACATGGCGAGAGGACAGACCACATGCAAGGCATTATCGATTCATTCTATAAATAATTAGAGACAAAGACATGGAGCAAAGTTTGGATTTAGGACCTTGTGAATAACTGTGAAACTACAACTTCTTAGGAACTCGTACACTAAGAGAAGAAGAGTAAACCGGAATCTCAAGTAAACATGAGGTATTTGCCTCTCAGGGTGGCAAAACATGGATCAACCTGGACCTGTTTCATAAGCAGTAATTAAAAAGTGTGTTAAGATTAACTACTCCAGTCTAAGGTCTGGAACAAGAGCCCAGAGGAAGGAAGATAAGTTAGAGTGTTTTCCTGGCAAGCCTCGAGAGACTCCCGACTACACTTCAGTGAAAACATTTGGACTACGAGATCGCCGCTATCTTCTGTTGTATAATTTCTACCACGTTCCGTTTACATTCTTCCAGACTTTTTAAGCGCTTTACTTTCGGAAATTGAGACACTCTCTTTAGATTAGGACACAATAAATCCTGCTGGCTTGTTGTGGGGCACAAATAAACCGAAGTAAGTGTTGATTTAAAAATACAAATTTGGAAATGGGGAGAGGCACTCTTCCTGAGGAGGCTTCCGGAGAGCCAGTAAACATCACGCAGTCTGTCACTGCAGGAGTCAAGACGAGTCATGGTCAAACCGGGGTGGGGTGTGTGTGTGTGTGTGTGAGGGGAGACAGGGAGTCGGTGGGGTCAGTGTTCTCCCCATGCAGGCCTGCTTTGTTGCCAAGTGTCCAGCTGCGTATAGGTGTCTGTTTACAGGGTGGCCCAGAGATTCAGAGGCCCAACACTCAGAGCGCAGAACTGCACCGCGGCCATATGACTGCCTGTTTGTTTTCAATCACTGGGGCCCTATTCATATGAACGATTAACTTGATGAAATGTATAAACAAAGAAGCACAGGACAGCGACAGAGGTGCCAACATTGCTAATAAGAAAATCATATCAGGCCGAGAGACATACTGAATTTTGCAACAAAACCCTAGTGTATGTCAGGGAAAGAGTTTTTTTTTCTTTCCTCACAGATATGCACAAAGCAACAGGAAAGAAACAGCAATGATAAATCTAGCTGTGACTGTTCTGAAATAATAAACAGCAACTCTTTTTACTTAAGGACCTGCAATTCCGACCATGTTTTCTATTGAAACCCGAGGTTCGTGGATTCACAGGTCAAATTAATTCAATTCAAATTAATTCAGTTTTATTTGTATTGCACTTTTTACAATTGACGTTGTCACAAAGCAGCTTTACATAGTAAAATTAATTTAAGGAGGAATCTAAAAATTCTTCTACAACCCCCTACACATCCCTAATGAGGAAGCCTGCGGCAACGGTGGCAAGGAAAAACTCCCTCAGTTGACACGAGGAAGAAACCTTGAGAGGAACCAGGCTCAGGAGGGAAACCCATCCTCATTTGGGCGAAACCATAAAATACAAACCATATAAGAAAATTTCATTACAGTACAACGTGTAGTCCGGTTGGTTCTACCACAACTGTAAGTTTTAGATAACTGCAGCAAGAGAGTTTGTATCACCAGCAGTGAAAAGTCATCTCCACAGTCACTGAGTGCAGATCTAAGTCCATATGGATCTTCATCAGCAGGAGCGTTAACCAGGAACCATTACACTCCAACAGAAAATCACACTTCTTTAAGGTCATTAAGGTAGTCACAGAGACAGCCGACAGATGGTCCATCGTCATGAAAACGGGGGCCTTCATCCTGACAGCGGATTGGCTAAAGACCGAGGTGAAGTCTGGGAAATCTGCACAGATTCCAGTCCACAGTTTGGTGCCCTCATGGGTACATTCATCTTCGTGTATACTGGCCATCAACTGGTTGACATCACAGCAAACCTACTGTTGGCATAATTGCATGTTTCCAGCAGTAGTTGCTCAATGGTTAAGGCTCGGTGTTGCTTATTAGAAGATCAGGGGATTCAGCCCCAGCTGCCACTGTTGGGCCCTTGAGCAAGGTCCTTAGCCCTCAACTGCTTAGCTGCATTAATGACATAAAATGTAAGGCTTGTCTGGATAAGGGCATCTACCATTGATGTCTATATTGCATTACATATCTTGAAAGGGGGAGGGAAAGGAAATCGAGTGCAGTCTGAATATGTGGCATGGAGGCAAGAACCTTTCCAAAAGGATTTCTGCAATTGAGCTACTCATCTTTATAGTCCTGATCCTTTGGCCAAAGGGCAGTGAACATGAATGAAGGGTTCTTGGTAAGGTGTACATTGTCTAGTCCCTGGCCTCATCCATTATGTCTGCCATGAATTTGATTAGGCAGTGAGACATTCTCAAGTGGAGAACACCCGAAAGGAGTGGATTCACAGCTCACAAGTATCTTGTGGAAGGTTGCGAAGAAATATTCCTTCAGGCCTCATCTATTTATTCATTTTTTTATGCCACATAATCCTAATTAGGGTCGTGGCAGGCTGGCACCCATCTCAGCCGACTCTGGGTGAGGGCGAAGTACACACTGGATCTGCCAGCGGTGCAGAGTCCCCAGTGAGCCAGGACCGGCAGCCGCCGACCTCGACGGTCCGGGCCACCCAGGGCGGCCCCAAGGCCCCAGAGGCAGCCCCCCTCCACCCGGATAACCTCCGGGTGCGGGACAGCACCCACCCCTATGCTCTGGCCGCACAGCCTGGAGACCAGGGCACCTCCGACCCTCCTTCCCCACCCTCCTCCCAACAAACTACAGCACTCACACATCCACTTTCATACTCCCTCCCACTGTGCCCCGCGGGGTACGGCCCCGGCAGACCTGAAAACAACGAGCCCCAAATCCTGGCCGTTACCCACCATTCCAGGCACCATTATCCAACACGCTAAAGGACGAGGTCACAGTCCTCCACCTGCACTGAGTGATGGAGCTAATCAGAGGGGACCAGAGGGAATGAAATTCAGTGAACAGGTGTGCAGGACCACAAGGCATGGAAATAGTTGTCAACCAAGTTATCATTACAGTGTGAGCAAATATTTGATTGTGACAGACCCATCCTAAACATCCTTTGTCCCGTATAATAAGTTCTATGAAGAATTTTGAATTGTATTAGTTGCATATTTGAATTATTTCATTTTGCCATTGGAGAGAGATTGAGTCTTCTAGTTAAGACAGTAGTCTATATATTTTTGATAATAGCTTTGGGTTGCGAGTTTAGATGGCTAATGGTATATTTTTTAGCTGGTGATATTCAAAACATTTTGTACTGCTGACTCCATATTGTGAGGTGAAGTTTCCATCTTCTATTAAATGTTCTAACTGTTTTATTCCTTTATTTTTCCATTGAGTAAAATTAATCATCTTTTTGTTTTGTACGATGTCAGGGTTGTTCCATATGGGTGTAAGCTTACATGGAAAAAATGAAGACTTGGTTATTTTTAGAAATTCCCACCAAGCCATTAAAGAAGAGCTGATGTTGATGCTTTTAAAACAGTTGA
>JBCNYG010000013.1:14991587-15003175 GCA_039654305.1 Porochilus rendahli | reverse complement strand
AACCCACACAAGCATGGGAAGAACATGCAAACTCCACACAGAAACGCCTCTGAATCAAGGACCTTCTTGCTGTGAGGTGGACGTGCTAACCACTATGCCACCTAGATGATATATGTTACATTTATTATTAAAATTATTATCATTTCATAAAACCCGTAGTTTTCAAAAATATATATGCACGCATAATAGAAAATGCCAGCACAGGAAGGGTTTTCCCAGGCCGCCACTCGTCTATGTGTGCGTGTTTAAAAAGGTTAGAGAGTGAGTGTTATACAGGAAGTTATTTTTATGGACTGCTGTATAATTTCTAAAATAATGAAGTGAACTGGGCAGCTGCTGCATGGATGAGAAAGCACCATTTTGCCATATACAGTTATAAGTAATGGCACATGATGGCGTCTAATGGTGATCACATCCTCGCCGGGTACATGGAGCTTAATACATTAGTGCTCTGTCTGCTTACAGTTAACCTTAGTAGTGCTTTACAATAGCACATATCCTCTTAATTAAAAAAAACAAAACAGTTGTCAGGTTGTGTGGACCCCATGTCAACCTCACTGTAAGAGGTTACTAGCTTTTGGCATGGGTTCACGCACCTTCATTATAGAGCGTACTGTGAATCTGTTCCCAGGGCTTCCATGTGTACATTTCTCTTATTAAGGCTAAATCCAGAGACCGCTTGTCAAGTTCTGACGCAACTTAAAAAAATGCAACTGCACATTTTAACGGAGCCAAATTGAGCCCATGGTAACACAATACCCACAGCAGGACCATAATACTTCTACACCGAGCTGAGTGTCACATCAACACAAGACTGGAGAGGCTCATCAATTTTTATTTAAGACCTGCTCCGTACAGCAATTTAATCCAACGCCTACTATTACTATAAATTGACCCGGGCTTGGCAATTTACTCGCAGTAGAAGCACGGTCGCTGGAAATATCCCGGTGGCTCATGTGAAATAAATTGGAACGTTAATGAAAAAAAAAATCCTGATGCAAGTTCCCCAGAAAAAAAAAAGGTTCAAACACAGGCAAGTAAAAAAAAAAAAAAACTTGCAAGAGTTCACAATGACGGAGAGGACTTTAAAAACAAACAACACAGAGTGTGCGCAAATATCAATAAACACGATTCTTCCGTCTCGGAAGCTTCCTGCTTTATTTGATTAAGCAGGGTGAAAAAACAGAGCAGTCATGCTCATTGCTTTTCTTCCTCTTCCCTTCCCCTGCAATCTTCTCTGCACCTAATGGGAATCGGAAGTTTAAGTGGAGCGGCCTGGCTAGCCCCGGACTAACCTCTCCATCTGGAAGGGAACTTGCCAGCCTTGGGGCTACTCCCAACCCTTCCCAGCTGTTGGGTTCGGGGCTTTTGTTTTTGTGGGCTTGAGAAAGCATATTTTTATAAATGATTGCCATATCCTCCACCAGCTGCTGACCCCGCTCCCGTCCCTGAGCAGGGCACGTATCTCATTTCAGCCGGCCACGCTCAGGGCCTGACCCTCGCACTGCTAGCACGCTAGCGCAGGAGCACCGAGTGAAAGAAGTGCTGGTGGGTGTAAATACTGGCCTCTGTTATTCTACATGGTCTGATCCACTGGAGCGGGAGAAAAAAGAGGGAGTTGACGCCAAGGCAGTGGGAGTGAAATCATTCTTAATGCTGCAGTCAGGGATTATCCTGGTTAACTATCACCTAATGATAGTGCAAATATAAAATCACATAACAGTGTTTAGACACTTACGTCGCTGAAGCAGGGTGTTAAATTGCATGTAAAACGCCTACAGTGGAATTAGAAACAGGATTTCGGAGCTAATAAAGTATAGCACTACATGAAGCTCAAGAAACAATCAGTGTATCTACGATAGGTCACGTGACTATGAGGCTCATAACATCTCTGCGTACGCTTTTAATCAAAGCCGCAGCAAGTGGAAAAGTGGAACGCTGCCAGCATGGAGTCAACTGCCCATGATGAGTAACTAGTGTTTCCATGGCTTCCTGAATAACACCACTCCTTTTACCACAGTGCTGTTGAAATCCTAATATTCGATAACAGCGCTGGCTATAATTCAAACGACAGGTTTATATTAACGCTCTCATTCTAATACATTATTGTTTATATAGTAATTGCTCATTCGCATTGACTTGTATGTTCAACATTGTACACAATCGAAGCCTAATAATAAACAAAATGTATTTTTTTAACATTACTGATACAGTGGATATAGTGGACACAATGAAGCTTTCTGTTCAGAGACAATTCATTTGGAGTTCTGGAAGGAGTCTCCAGTGTCATGTTTTTAGTCATGGAACTGTTTTAAGGACAGACAAGCAAATAAAAAAAAAAGAAGAAAAAAAACCAGTGAGGGAGTGACATGCGTGACATAAATAAGAACAGCGACCAATTTGTCTCACAGACACTGCACAATATTATATCAAACTCGTTACATTAGGAAGCATGATATGTCATTCATTAATACCATATTTCATTCTCATAAGAAGCAAATTGCTGTGGTACTGCATATGAGGAATAAAACAGGGTAGCAACATCATTACAACACCCATGCATGGATATTTTCCCTCGAACAGCACACCACAGTGTTTTATTCCCAAGTTAATCCTGTTACAGGACAGTTTAACAAACACAGACATAAGGCATTTCCAAATCTGTGGTCCATCTGTAGCACTTCACATCACTCCTCCATAATTTAGTCCATGGGGCAGAGCCAAGAGACGGAACGTAGAAGAGCAGCCAAGCAAAGTGTTTAAAGCTCTTGGTGGTACCTGGGCACTAGAAATAACTTCGCGCCCACTTTTCTAGCACACTGTGCCATGGTCCGGGGTGTTGTCAAATCAAGAATTAAAGCTAAGTGTTAATTAAAAATGCATCGTCTGTGAAGATGCAGGCTGGGGCAGCATGCTGTAGGTTTGTTCCTGCAATATTAACAAGATAAGCACTTCATAATTCATAAAGCCTGGCCACCTCAGGTGAGGGCCACCCAGTACGGAGCCAAACATGCTTCACACACTGTAGCACAAGCATAAACAGACACACACACACACACACACACACACACACTCACACACACACACACAAAGTGCAGCAAACACTCATAGAACAGCAGCCCGCTACCTCTCGAGTTTCAGCGCCTGCCCTCTGCTCCCAACACCCCATTGCACTTTCACTGCTCTGTGGCTCTGTGCACTAAACTGCTGGGTAATTGCATGGCAATACTTCATTATGGCAGCACTGTAATTTCAGGACTGGACACTTCAAAGGCGGTGCAAATTATTGTGAGTCCGCGCAACCCTTGCTTTGTTTTGACCGGTATTGTTTTTGGCTCGGCTGCTTGGTCCAAAATACACACAGAGAGCAATCAGCGCATATTTTCAATGGTATAATTGTTGGAGCTGATTACAAAGTGCGGTAGTGTGTATGAGCCGGCTGATAATTGGCGTGTGCCATCATGTGAAGCCAAGAAGAATAAAATCTATATCATAAGGTTTATCTAAACAAATGGCAGCTTCTGGTCGCGGGCTACTGCTGGAAGGCTTTACAGAGCAGCGCATGCTGGATAGAGCTGAGGTATAACAGGGAGCAGGAATCCTGGCGAAGCCCGGTGTCGTCAGCACACATCTTCATTGGAAAACAAAATTCACACTTTGGTGTGATTTAACCAGACATTCCCTGCCAGACTCTGAGAAAAGAAAGTGTAGAAAGACTATTCCTGATCCAGCCATTACACATATGAACAACAGGGTTTGGTCTCACATAGCTGGAATGACATCACAGTCGATGTTTTTAGCCTTCAAAGGGTCAACCGGTGTTATACTGTACGTTTTCAGGGCACTTTCCTGATAAAAGGTGGGAGCTGGGAAGCCTCCTTGAAAAGCAGGAGAGTGTGGCTTCCATTCACAGGTTTAGTCACGCTGAAATTAACCGTGGGTCAAGCAACCTCATGCTTCTGTATGGCACACATGGTTTAATGGATGCTATTTGTGCGACTTATGCATCACAGATGCTTACGTTTCACAGGCAGGTGTCAAACTTTTGCATGAGGCTGCCATGAACTGTCACGGACTGGCAACGATAACCCCAGCCATGTATCAACCAGTTAAGTAAGACCTATGCTTAAGATGGCTGGCTAACATCACAGTGGTATGTTTTACACCTGTAATGAGGATGTCAGTAAAGGTATCAACAAACAAAATCCTGCTGATGACCATAAAGTTTAAATGCAGCAGGGATCAGTGCAGGAATAATACATCATTCACACTTATAATAAAGTAATAAAGTTTTTCCCTCATAAGGTTTTTCTCAAATACTTTATTACACCATTGGACTGACATTAAATACAACATTCACAACCAATAATCACATTACAGCTGAGATCTACTGGATTTGTCAGAGCTACATAAGATACAAATATTTACAGTATAAAAGACACACTGTGAGATCAATGAACGTGGGCTGTGTTGAAGACTTTAACAGCAGGGAATATTCTGACGCAGGGGGAAGTGACTCTACACGAGCACTACTCAGTCATGGTGCATTTCTGAGAACACAGCTCAAGGATTTCTGATCATTAACGAACAATATAACAGTGATTACTCGGCTCCATCTGGCACTAGCGTTTCTAACCTTGGGAATCAGGAGGGCAGGCGTCTTCCATTGCGCTCTAGCATGACCCTGAGCTGGCTGCGTCCCTCCTCTGCTCTCCTCTCATCTCATCTCCCTTCCTTCTTTACAGACAGCGAATGACAAATAAATATGGGGAATGAAAGAGGATGGAGGAGACAGTGACGTGGAACATGTGCATGCTTGAAAAAAAAAAAAGGAAGACGAAAACAAAATCAAAAGCAGCAGGAAGGACCTCCTTTAGGATATACCTGTAGAGAACAATAACGGAAATAGAAAGAAAAAAAAACAAACAAACAAAAAACAGGTGTGCGTTTAATGGTGAGGTGGTCATCCTTTTTCAAGCATGCACATGTACTGCATCATTCAGTCAGGGACAGTGTTGGGGATGCAGGTGCAAGCAGACAGGGACAGGATGCCACAGCGATCACACTTCAAATGCGTGGAAACATGTTTGTTCGGTGGTTCTGCTTGATCAGGGGTTCACTCTTCGTGGATTTGCTCACGCTGCATTAGTTTGAAATTATTAGATACCATACTATAATATGATATAGTATACTGTGTACAGGAACAGCAAGATCATACTGGCCCACTAAAATTTGGTTTTATATTTTATATATATATATATTATATATATATATATATTCTGAGTAAATAATTTTTTTAAGCAAAATGATGCAAAACAATTTGTGATGACATCATTAGGACAGTTTAAATGGAAGAACAGCTTGTTTTAGCTTGTATTTCTGTATCGTTTATACCAAAACACCTTAACAGAGCACTGACATGTTTGCTTGAAGACGTTATTGTTTCTGTAGTAATTGCTCATTCACAGGGACCTCTCTAGAGAAGCAGATGTGCTACATTCTCATAATAATCTGATTAAATATTTATTATTGAATAACTTAATAAACATTTCTCTGTCAAAGGAAAAGTCTATAATCGATATGGTAAGATATATAAATTTAACATTTATGGAAGGAGTCTCCAGTGTCAGTGTTTTTTACTTCCACCATGGGAGTTTTAATGACACAAGATACTTTACAATTTCTCAGTGGACAATCCAAACCATTCAATTTAGCTAACTGTGAGTAAAATGCATGACATGTCACTATTATTATTATTAAAGATTGTAAGTGTTGGCCAATTGCTGTGATATCAGAGCAATTTTGGGATGTGCTGCTATTGGAAAACAATGAGGTTCAGAATCCTGGTATTTACTAACTTTCTGTAACAGTTGCTTCAAGTATTTCTTACAACCAACAGTAATATTCATCGTTCTGGGAAATTATTTCAGAGGAACTTAAATTGTAATAAAGTCAAAGGCACCAAACTAAGAGGCTACTTTTTGCTCTTCATATATAAGGTAATGCAAAGCTGGAGAAAAAGCCCTTTATCATTGAGAAGCAAAGAAGAACCAGGCTGAAGTTTGCATATGACCACAGAGATTTGACCACAGAAGAATGGAGTAAGGTAAGGTCAATGTCTCTGATTAGTCAGCTTTTCCTAACACCTTGTAATCTAACAGAAACCTGGACAGGCCTACAAGCCACAGTGAAATTTGGTGGATGATTAATGATTTGGGGGTGCGTCAGCAAGGCCGGAATGAGGCAGGTTTTTGTTTGTGAAGGACGCATAAATCAAGCCATGTACAAGATTATCCTGGAAGAAATTACACGTCTTTCTGCTCTAACAATGTTCCCTAAATATAGGGATTGGGTTTCCCAACAGGCAATGCAGCATGCCACACAGCCAGGACAGTCAAGGTGTGGATAGAGAACCATAAGGTCAAGACCCTGTCATGGCCAACCCAATCACCAGACCTGAACCTCAGTGAAAACCTCAGGAATATGATAAAGACGAAAATTGATGGTTACAAGCCACCAAAGCTGAGCAGAGCTGATTGAAGTTTTGTGCCAGGAGTGGCATAAAGTCACCCAAGAGAAAGCCTGGTGGAAAGCACGTTAAAAGCTGTGATTAAAAGTTCAAACATTAGTTCAAACATTAGCAATGTATTATTTAAATTCGAATAAGATTATAATTTCTGTCCATTTTTCAAGTTCTGAAAACACCAGATCTTTTTTTAAAACCACTCTCCATTTTCATAAATAATTGTTTTAATTAAATGCACTAAGTGGCAGTAATTTGATGTGGAATTTGGGGGAAATGTCAGGAGTAGTTTATGGAATAAAATAAAAATGTTTATGAATTTATAAACACATAACTACAAATAGTAAAAGAGGAGAAACTGATAATTTTGCAGCGGTTTCCTGATTTTTTTCCATGGACAGACCCTTACAACATGTGCGTGTGTGCGTGTGTGCGTGCGTGCGTATATATATTGTGTGTGGTGTGACACAAAAACTGTCAGACACCAGAGGCTTCAATTGGACCACATCACTCCTCTTTTCTTCTTCTCCACACACAGACTGGCATTGTGTGGGCCATGCTGTGGCGCCTGAGGTGGGAGCCATTACCACAGCACTGAGAGAACAGACGAGAAGAGGAGGAGAAAAGGCGAATGACACTTATGGAGAAGCAGCTATGTGGACTGACCACTAAGCGCTGCGAGCTAATAAGAAGAGAGAAGAGCTTTAGCCCCGGGCTATAAATATCCCAAGTGCAGGGTTCAGCTGCAGTGGCACAGGGCAGGAAAAGAAGGAGACGAGCTGAGCCGTAGCCAGGAAACTCTGACTACTGCTTACATCCCGAATGTGTGAAGTGTCCGGCTAAAGCTGAACACTGATCGATACCGCTGTCGGTTTCTGTAGTGCTGGAGTGAGAAGCCAGGAAACATGCACAGGATTAAAAGATATGATCCAGTGCCAACAGCTGTGACCGAGAAAGCCGGTGTAATAAGACTGGGGCTAGTCAATAACAGCTACACGGCGTGCATGTGATCCATACAGCACAGGACACAAATGTTAATCAGTCACTTAATCACTAAAACCTTTGGATCAGTGTGTTCCTTTATGATGCTTTTAGTCTCATGTAAGAAACAAGTAAGAGACAAATCTGAGAACTGACCTCATGGTGATTTTTAATGCGCTTTTTGCATTTTAATAATTTTCAACTGGTCACTAGTGTTAAGATAAGGATGGTGTTATTTAGTGACAGCAATAAAAATCTAAAACGTGTTTAAGGGTCTATGATATATGCAGAGTTTGAAACTGTAAGGGCATTTGGCTGATTATACAATGCCATTACTCCATTATTTATCTATGTGGAAGTACCTCACAAAGCTAGGGAAACTGTTGGTGTGTGTGTGTGTGTGTGTGGGTGTACTGACAGCTTTTGCACGGATTAAATTACAGTAATATATTAGCGCTGTATGTAACCCAACAATGTGAGCAGAAAATCTAGTTTCCACATGAATCAAGCTAAAGTATGAAAGCATAAGAATATCGAGATTTTTCCCTTTTTATTCTGTAAACTAATCACTCCCTTTGGTGCTACATTTATTTTCTTTGAAAGATATTTTATTATTCGAGTGCTTGCTTCATCGTTTCGGCATCTCATTTTTTTTCCTTTTTTAATTTTTGGGACTGTGTACAATGCTTTGGGATTTGTTCCAAGGAAAAGTATTTGAATTAATTAAATTCTACTAGTTCTGCAACTGCTATCCTTGCTACTACTACTACTACTAATAACAATAAAAATTAAAAGAACAACCTTTTATTGTTACTCATTTATAATGTGTCCGGTCAAGATGAATCATGCGGCTAATGACAGACGATGAAACATGAAGACAGATTTCAGAGGTCGCCTGGTCATGTAGCCAGGTTGCAGACCTCCCACAGTCACTGTAAACAGGAAGGCTAGGGACAAATCTCACAACACTATCCAACTGTCCCTGCTCCAAGTTTAAGGAGGTGTCAAATGGGGTAAATCCCCTCCGACCAACGCCTGACAACAAAGCCCAAACACTCGCTTAACAAAAAAGTAGGGTGGGGGAAGAAAAAGGGGTTACGCCTGGGGTACAAAACAGGGTCAGTGGCAACACACTGAGTGACGAGACTGCCAGAAAGAGAGAGACTGTCTCACAGATGTCTGAGTGCAACAGCAACAGCTGTTTACGTCTCTGTTTTCCGCTCGTTTGCGAAAGGAGATTTAAGAGGCGGAACCCCATTTGCATAAAGAGAGAGCACTCTCAGACACATGGGTCTCTTTCACATGTGCGCGCACACACACACACACACACACACACACACACACACACACACTCTTACTGCACATTGTCTAAAATCTATGCCCACTTATCAGCTAAATGGAGCCGTTTCCATTTTCCTCAGTCACAATCTAATTTAATGTTCTTTACAAAATAATGACCCACAGCAAACAAAATGATAAATCACAGTTGGAAAAAGTGAATAAATTATAAAAATTTAATAAATAAAAAATGAATAAATAAAATTTAATAAATAAAAAGCCTATCTACCCGTGTTAATGCCAACAACAGATGATCTCATACAGACATGAATGTCATCATGTTTCTCCAACTGTGGAAATAATACAACAAGGGAATAATTGGAAACCATACAAGCCTCCGTGGCGTTTTTTTACTGGCATTCATCAAGAAGGAAGCTAAATTTTACACTAGGGTCAAGAACATACAAATGAATGATTAAGCAGCCCTGCATTTCCGATGAGTTGGCAGACAGACAAAGCATCATAACTGTCATAGTTAAAGAGGTCAGTGGCGCCGTGAACGGTGTCTGTGGGTGTGAGCTAATCCTGTTGAAGAGGGGAAGAGGGGAGGGAGGAGGGGAGGAGGGGGCAAATTGCGTGGGTGATGTGTTAAATGCACCGAACAGACATAACCTCCCTGTATCCGGTGTTTTGGCTCGGCTACTAATTCATTCCGCTACGTGTTGGCGCGCAAACGTTCACGCTGCTCAGATAGCGTTCCTTCTTTTAAAAAGATTCCTAGCACAAGCAATCGCATATTCGTATCGGCCACAGAGCCGTACCCGCTGTGTTCAATTTAATGCCTGGAAAGGGTAACGCGAGCAGTCAAGCACGGGCGTCAGCACCAGTCCTACTTTAATGTTTGAAAGAAAAGGAAAATAAGGTTTGTTGCAGCACTCAAGGCATAGAAAAAGAGAGAGAGAGAGAGAGAGAAAAAAAGATGACTATTGCCGATTTGATGCTGATGCTCTCTCGGCTTTATCCCTCCTTCCCCACAGTCGTCCTTCTTAAGCTCTGGTTCATGGCCTGTGGCTCCCAAGCCTTTGATACAGCAGAGGCAGAAATCCAGGCGGAGAAGCTTTATTGAAAACATGGCCGGTTGCTTTGGGAGGACTGGCGCTGCTCTGCTCTCCACAGATCCAGCAGCAAAGGCGCGGGTGAGCCTGCTGATTACAGAGACAAGCCCCAGACTCCTGCTTTAATGAGCTGCAAGCCATGAGTCATGGTGAACTCTGCCAGAATGTAAAACTAGACGAGAGGCCAGTAACATCCTCGTTCCCTTCTCCACCTTGTTTCGGGGGCATCTAGAATTCGCTTGGCTCCTTGTTGAGTCTCGGGGCCAATGGTGCTGTGGAAAGCTCAAACCTAGACCCCTTGCTGAGTACAGCCTGGAGACAGCACAACACTTATGCGTGTTTTTTTGTAGACCAGAACAGCTAGAAATATGCATATTGTTGGCGATTCTTTGCTGTCAGAAATGATCAACCGTTATGTGTTGTGACTGAGAAGACTGGTGATTAAAAAGAAAAGTGGGTTCTCTGCGTCACAGGCATGTAATGTTACTCTTTAGCTGCTGTGTTAAAATGTACAACACTGCAGGACATAAAGCACAAACAAAGTGCTGATTTAATTCATTTATATTTCATTCTTCAAGCATTTTTTTATATAAAATGATATTAAAAGCAGGATTTAATCCAGGATTCCTGCTTCGTTCACTGTAATGTTCCACGGTGTGTGTTCAGAGCAATGACCATGTAAATGGTGTAATCTCTAAAGGGAGGCAACACGGAGGTGTGCTGCAGCAGATTTATGCATAAATGTTGAAAAGTCCAAAGCCAGTGGCGCAAGGTATGACACAGCTGCCACTACATTTCAAACCAAGAGCAGAAAAACCCACAAGTATTATCCCAGGAGCCGCAGCATTTCCGCTGTAACGTGTGCTTCCCCGGGTCTGATTCGAGTCCTGGGCATTAACAGACACTGGCGTCTTCAGCAGCAGGCTATGTGGAAGCTGTTAGTTAAATCAAGTTAAGCCATTTCCGTACTTTAAAGCCACTTCCCAATCACCATGCGCCTGCAGGAAGGTAGAAGATTTGATGTACGCTCATGTTTGCGCCAGATCTGGTTTAAAGCCCTCACTCCACCCCATCCAGAACTCATTTATGCCGAGAAAAGAAATGCACTTATCCTTTGAGTTTGTAATGTGGTTGTATTTTATCCGTTCTATTGTAAAGTCTATGCCTACCTCTATGCTTTGGTTGAGAACGTATGCTATAAGAAACCGTGCCTCCTTGTGGTGGGAGAAAAAGATTTCAGATTAAAAAGAACTCGACTATGCAACAATATGGACTGATGAATATATAAAATCTTGTTTCGAATCCTCCCTCTGCTTCGCTGGATCAACACATAACAGGAGCTGTGCACGGATGATGTGTAAATGGATTGGCGTGAATATTACATTAACTTCCTACACTAAACACATTTGCACAAGCAGAGCGGATTATGCTCGACACAAACAGGGCACCCCCACCCCACTAATACACACACACACACACACACCTCACCCAGCCTGGCCATGTGGGCCACAGCAAGATTTTTACACTTGAGCCCGCCCGGTTCCTTGGGCGATAACCAGATGCCCTGTACTTATTACCCAACTGTGTGGAACTGCTCTAACCTCGCATGACAGTACGTGTTTGTGTGTGTGTGTGTGTGTGTGTGTGTGTGTGTGTGTGTGTGTGTGTGTGTGTGTGTGTGTGTGTGTGTG